>CAUYLG010037362.1:0-77860 GCA_963573385.1 Cacajao melanocephalus
GTTGGGATACTATTGACTGGGAAAGGGAAAGTATGAACTGTTCCATGTCTATTGTTATGTGACAAACTACCCTAAAGCTTAACGGCTAAAACAACAATCAGCACATTCTACTCCTCAATTTTGTGTCAGGAGTTTAGGCAGGGCTTGATTAAGTAAGTTTTTTTTTTTTTTTTAGATGGAGTCTTGCTCTGTCGCCAGGCTGGAGTGCAGTGGCACAATCTCGGCTCACTACAACCTTCGTCTCCTTGGTTCAAGCGAATCCCTGACCTCAGTCTCCTGAGTAGTGGGACTACAGGCACATGCCACCACGCCCAGCTAATTTTTTGCATTTTAGTAGAGACGGGGTTTCACCATGGCCAAGATGGTTTCGATCCCCTGACCTCATGATCTGCCTACCTCGGCTCCCCAAAGTGCTCGGATTACAGGCGTGAGCCACTGCACCCTGCCAAATCTTTTATTTTTAATGTTGCACTGATAGAGAGACTGGTCTTGAGGGTCCAAGAAGGTTTCCCTCCTGTCTGACATCTTGGTAGGCTGGTTGAAAGGCTGGGTTCAGCTGGGACTCTTGACTGGAGTTCCTCCATGTGGCCTCTTCAACATGGCAACTTTAGATGATCAGGCTCCTTACTTGATGTTCAGGATATCAAGAGTGGGTGTCCCAGAGAATAAGGTAGAAGCTGCATGGTTTAGCCTTGGCAGTCACACAGTGTCACTCCTGCTGTATTCTATTGGTCAAGGTAGTCATGCTCAGATTCAGAGAGAGGGGACATGGTCCCCACCTCTCAATGAAAGGAGTATCAGAGACTTTGCAGCCATGTTTTAACCATTCCCTAGGAAGTTTGTGGGGCTGATGGAAACATTCTATATTTTGATTTGGCTATGTAATTTACATTCAAAATTATTGAGAGTCATACTTAAGATTTTTGTACTTTATGTAAATTATATTGCAATTTAAAAAATCTGAAGAGTGCATAACATTCTTAACTGTCCTTATTTTCACAATGCTATGAGTCAGAAATTATCTCATTTTATAGACATTTTATTCACAGTGTTAATAACTTGGCCATTATCAGACAAAACCAGGGTTTAAACCCAGGCTTAGCTGATGCCAAAATGTCTTTTCCTTTCACTAGCATCATGTGACAGAGACAAACTAGTTTTTTCCTTCCTTCCTTCCTTCCTTCCTTCCTTTCTTCCTTCCTTTTCCTCCCTTTCCCTCCCTTTCCCTTTTTTCCTTTTTCCTTTCCTTTCCTTTCCTATTTCATTTCCTTTCCTTCCATTCTTCCTTCCTCAATTAATATCTACCAAGAGCCAACTGTGTGTTGGATACTGGGCTAATAACTAAGGATAAAGAGAAAAAAGTAACACACGTCCCTATCTACAAGAGGCTTACAGCCTGTAGAAGACAGATCCATATATAAATGTCTCTTCTACAGTGTTGAACATATTTTATGAACTCTCAAATCAAGACTCTATGAAATGAATGGGCACAAAGGAACAGAATATTTGAAATGAGAACTTGTTCCAGGAAACATATTGTCATGGTAGACTAGCACATTTACAAAGCTCTAGTGGGTCCAGAAGAAGGAGGATCGGAAGCATTGCTGGAAGAGAATGTGATCATTGCTCGGCGTCTCCCAAGTGCCCAGCACTGTGCTTTACAGTCAAGATCTCTCCCAGTCCTGACAACATCCCTTCCTCAGTGTTATTTGCCTCATTTTGCACTTAAGGAAACTGAAACTAAGTGAGATTAAGGAATTTTCCCAGGTCTTGTTGCCAGTGGGTAGCAGAGTCTGGATCTGATCCTAGATTTGACTGTTTTTTTGGGGGGAGAGCTTGAAAGGTCTTTGATCTCATCACTTCTTCCTTTGCTTCTTCTTGAGCCCTTGGGGGCTGCATACATACTATGCTCTTGCTTCTTTTTATGCTCCCCAAATTCAGCTTACGTCCACTGGCATACTGGGGGCAGTTTGTACTGGTTTTGCAGGAGCCAGTTGTTAAATTTCTTCCCAACTCTGAGCTCAGTGATATTCATGTTGGTGGCTTAAAACTGACTATGGTGAGAATGTTCACACCATGGAAATTAGCAAATACTGCAAATCAGGGGGACATTTTTTGGTGCGGAGAAGATGGGTGAGACCAAGTTTTCCAGCACACCACTGCTTTACTTCCATGGAGCTAGACCCTGAAGTTCTATGCTTAGTTACATCTTAGCCTTTTGACTTTGCATTTCAGAGGTATGCTTTATCCAGTTAAATTCTTACATGTAAATTTAATTTGCGTAGATTTTATTCTTTTAAAAAGGTTTTCTTTTTTTGTTGCTGTTTGCGGGGAGTAAAAAGGTTCCTCTTTAAAGTTTCCTTTCTTGTTAAAGAATAGATCATAAGTGTGCTGATAACTCTTTGTTAAGCCCTATCCTGTGTAGCTGTTAAACATACCATGCTTACAGGCACATAGTATATTCTATGTCCTTGTACTTTAACAAAGATATCTGTGCTGGATGTGCTCCCAGGCAGGTCCCAGCTCTCTACGGCTTTTACCTGTTTAGAAAAGTTTTAAGTTGTTGGACAATTGGGTTTTAGTTTAAATTGTGAAGTCTAGCTCCAACCAACAGATATCAGACACAGCAGTCAGGACGACCCCAAATGCGTAAGGGATAAATTTGTGTGCTTTCCTTTGTTTGTTGTACCCTCGTGACAAGATGGCTAGTGAGAGTACCCTTCCTGCACTCCAGGAAGCAAAAATTGAATTGCTAAAAGATCCTTTGTGTCAGTGCTAATTTTTCTTTGCGGCGCCCAGCATCTCTTTTCAACACTTGTTGCACTTGTTTTGTTTGGGGGCTTGAATTTGATTTTATTTTATCTTTTACTTACCTATTCTTTCTGCTTTTTGTAATCTTAATGCAGTTGGGATGGATTTGGTCCAGCTTTTAGTTGCCACAACCTTCCACTTTGACCTTGTTACTGGACTCCCCAGGTGAACTGCTAACCTTCACCTCCCACCTACTCCATGACCACACATGGCCATCTGCTCCGAGAACTCAGTCTCTGTCATTGCCTTCCATAATCCGTGTTTCATGCCTTTTTTTTTCTTTTTTCTTTTTTTTTCTTTTTTGTCATTCACAGGCTGCTGGAATTCAGTTAGCTTTGACTAACAGGTGTTGATGTGTTGATTTCTTGAAAAAAGTCTATTTTTCTTTGTCAGCTACCCAGTGTATCTCACCATTGTCACTAGCCAGCCAGAGATATAAGGGCTTTAGCTGGAGAATACAGAGCGTCGTCTCTCTGGAAAGTGTGTGGGGCTCCATCAATTGCCAGGAGGCTGCAGCATTGCGCTGGCCTGGTGTACAGATGCCGCTGGTCTGGTTGTTGCGGCTGGGTGTAACCTGGGTTATTTCCTTCAGGAGTTGGGTGGGGCCTGGTTTTCTAGTTTTTCTTGTCACATGGGTGGATTTACCTCATCCATCTTCTGCTCAGGCTCTCCTTGTACCTAAATAAAGATAACTATAAGACAGCCCAGTGTGAATAACCAGCTCATCCACAGCCCAACCCATGATACTGGCAGCCTGACCTTGGCCTTCTAGCACATTGACTGAGTGTTTACTGAATGCCAGGTGTTCTGCCAAAGGCTTCAGCAGCATTGTCTCATTTAATTCTGACAACCACTCCAATGAGGAAGCTAAGTCTCAGAGAGATTAAATATCTTCTGTGTGTGAGTCAGAATTTGAACTCAGGATTGTCTTTTTTTTCCAGTCAACACAATCTCCTAATCTCTCAGCTATGCTCTCCTGGCTTTCTGGAGGCTCTAACCATTTAACCATCAGTGAATACCACCTTAGTCTCTGGGTGAACAACACAACAGCACAGAAGCAGCCAGTCTGGCAGATGGAAGAGCACAGCCTGATCTACTGCCCAAGAAGGGAACCAGCCCTCATTGCCACCAGTACCAGCAGCATTGTCTCATTTAATTCTGACAATGACTCTGTTGAGGAAGCTTAGTCTCAGAGAGATTAAATAGTGTGTGAGTCAGAATTTGAACTCAGGATTGCCTTTTCTCCAGTTGACACAATCTTCTAATCTCTTGGCTATGATCTCCTGGCCCTCTGGAGGCTATAACCATTTTACCACCAGTTAATGCTACCCATCTATGTGTCAGACTCATGGCCAGAAGTACAGAGATAACTGAGACACAGTTCCTGCCTTTGAGGAGTTCTCAATCTAGTGGGCAATACAGACACTCTTGAGCACAAATAATTCTAATCAGAGCATTAATAGGAGTTCAGAGGGTTGATGTGGAATTGAGAAGGGCTTAGTCTCCTGTGTTTGGGGATGGAGTGAACCTGGGGATGGTTTCTAAAGGGCAGAGTTCTCCGAGCAGGTCTGAGAAGTGCAGGACTTGCCTCCTCACAGTGAGTGCAGAGACCCTGTCTTCACAGAGCCAGAAAAAGCAGATAAGCCACACATCACCTCAAGGGACCATGGTCTAATAGGAGATAGAATCAATACTGATGAAGTGTCTTACAGAGTTTTATATCCGAAGCCAAGACATCTGTATATCTATACATGAAAGATGATTAGAATGCCTACACTGGGATGGGGTGGGGATGTGGAGCTTTGGCGGGATGTCAAAGAAGGGTCTATGGAGAATTGGGAGACCAGGTTTAAGATTCAGAACCACCCTGGCCACTCACTGGCTTTGTGACCTTGGGAAAGTTGTTTCTTCTGTCTATAACTTAGTTTCTCAATTTGTAAAATGAAACGCACCGGAATGAACCTACAATGGCTTTTAACATCTGGGGTCCCAAGAGACTGTGCATTGTGAGTTCTCTCTGAGTTGAAATGCAGAGGGAGATTCAGACCAGGGGCTGGTTTGCATCTTGAGCAGTAGATCAGACTGTGCTCTTCCATCTGCTAGCTTGGCTGCTTCTGTGTCGCTGTGTTGTTCATCCAGAGACTAAGGCCATTTAACTCCCCACATCCCTGTTTAGGAGACACAATGATGTGTCTGTTCTTTGGCCTGACATGCTATCCTAGAATGTGGTTTTGCTTTTACCCTCATTCCCTCTACTCCTCTGCCTTAGGTTCAGCAAAGCACATCTAGAACTTAAATACATTGGTGAAAAGACAGGCAACTGCCAGGTGGGTGTTCTATTTTTAGCATCTTGCTTTCTCATTTTTTGGATTACATTGAGGCTGTGGCCTAAACTGGAATCCTGTTTCCTCTGTGAATATGTTCCTGGTTTCTGAGGCCTGTACTTCTCTCTCTTGTCTCCAAACATCTATGCTACTCTCTGTCCAAATACTTCCATTGGGACATTAATGTTTAGTGTAAGTGCTGCCACCGATCAGCTGTGCTCCGGGTGTTGGACTAGAGCTGTGCTCAGCAAGCTGTGGTTCCTGGCCCGTTGCCCATTTTTATAAGTGTAGTTTTATTAGAACTCACTCATGCCACTTACCTGTCATCCATAGTGGCTTTCATGGGGCACAACAGAGTGAGTAGTTGTGACAGATAGTACATAGCCTTCAAAGGCTAAAACATTTACTATCTGGCCCTTTGCAGGAAATGTTTGCCAATCCCTGGACTAGAATATTGTTAAGCTTTCTGTGGTTTTGAAAAGAGATGATCCATATTCTCTCATTTACCTAATACATATATTCAATCTACTAGATGCGTGCATGTGCAAAGTGTTGGGGATACATACAGTGATTGGCTTCCTTCATGACACTTAAATTCTGTTCAACCACAATCATTGAATACGCCATGACAATTTATTCCCTCTGCTTGGAATGCCCTTCTTCACTCCATGACTAATTCCAATCCATTCTTTAATATTATTCAGAATCCCATCCTCACCCCTCCAATCCAGGTTATGTGCCTACTATATTCTCCATACTTCTATAGAATAATATCTACTGTTTATCTTGATGATCATACTTCTATCATTATAGTGAACATAGCTATTTAGTCTTCCTTCATTTATGCACTATAAATTATATGCCAAGCGTTTCGCTAGCTTCAACCATTCCAAGTCAATGAATCATGGCCCAGGAGGTTTTTAAGACTGTAGAACAGAAAATATTGGATTCCTCCTTGCTGTGGTTTGAACATGTCATTCTAAAGTTGATGTGTTGGAAATGTGATCCCCAATGCAACAGTGTTGAGAGGTGGGACCATCAAGAGGTTGATTAGGTCATGAGGGCTCTGCCCTCATGAATAAATTAATGCCGTTATTATGGAACAGGCGTCTCATAAAAAAATGAGTTCAGGCCGGGCGTGGTGGCTCATGCCTATAATCCCAGCATGAGGAGGCTGAGGTGGGTGGATCACGAGGTCAGGAGTTCGAGACCAGCCTGGCCACTATGGTGAAACCCTGTCTCTACTAAAAAATACAAAAATTAGCTGGGCATGGTGTCACATGCCTATAATCTCAGCTACTCAGGAGGCTGAGGCAAGAGAATCGCTTGAATCCGGGAGGTGAAGGTTGCAGTGACCCGAGATCGTGCCACTGCACTCCAGCTTGGATGAGAGTGAGACTTTGTCTCAAAAAAAAAAAAAAAAAAAAAAAAAAATGGAATCCAGCCCCTTCCTTACTCTCACTCTTCCTTGCTCTTCTGTCTTCCCTTTGGGATGACACAGTAAGAAGACCAGCACCAGATGCTAATGCCATGCATTTACACTTTCTGACTTTCAGAACAATGAACCAGTAAATTCCTGTTCTTTTTAAATACCCAATCTTAGGTATTCTGTTATAGCAGTACAGAATAAACTAAGACATCCTTCAATATGGCAAACACCGTCATTAAGATTTTGTCCAAATTACTTAAGAGTAATTGTATGACCAGAATGGATTTTCCCCTTTCTTCTTGCCTATACTGCCACTGAGCCTGGGCTAGCCAGCAGGTGGGTAGTAAGATGGAGACAGTCCTGGCCTTAGACCTGGGCAAATAGCACCCCTGCCCTTTGTCTCACACTTAAGAAGGCCTTACACCAGCTGTTCTCTCCTCACATCCTTCTTAGGGGCAACATCAAGGCATTTGCCTCCCTGGAGCCTACAGTTTGCACCAGCTTCTAGATCATGTTCCTGGTACCCGACTCCTTGAAATTTCTGAGCCCCCCCGGTCTGTCCTCGCAGGGGTGGACTACATTGCCAGTGTACAGATTCCTGGACCTCACAGATGGCCAAGGAGGGGCTATTTGTGGTGTCTGGGGGTTGTGGACAGAGCTTGAGTGAACAGCCTACGGTAATCACATGTGTGTGTGCAAGGAACAAAGGACGGGGGGAAAAGAGAGGTAAATCATTCGCCAGGGAGGGGGCAGGGGCTGGGGATTGGGCAATGATGGACACTTCTAAATTCAAATCTAGCCTTTGTGATCACTATGAAGTTGTTTTTTTTTTTGGAAATGCTAAAATAGTACAGAAAAGTCTTGAATATCCTTTACCCAGATTTTCCTAATTTTAACATCTTATACAGTCATGGTACTATTATAGAAATACATGAACACTAGTATAATACTATTAAATAAAAGACAGGATTGAAAATTAGTGACTAATGCCTAAGCCAGAAAGGCCCTCATCTTGAAGGGGACGACTGACCTTTCCACAGCTAGAACTGGGGTTCTGGAGTGTGGGATTTCTAGGCACACAGAAGTGACTCTTGTCAGAGAACTCATGCTCCTGGGAAGCCAGAAACCCCTCCTCACCAGAGGGGGCCGTAGAGGCCTGCTCAGTGGCCTGGCATTAGCCCAGTGACATCCTGATGTTCTCTTCAGCTCCCCGATTCCACCATATACGATTTGATGACAGAGAAAATAGCATTCTCCAGGTCTTAGATACATTTCAGGAGAAGCCCATGGGATCTAAGAATCAAGAAACTTTGACTATTAGATTATGTTAGATTTTAGATGAGATTGTATCAGACAATACAGGTGATTGAAGAAGCCAAGTGCTGTTTGCACATGTACACACAATGCAAGCTCTCATGTTTTTCTTCTGAATTTCCCTGTGTCTTTGCCTTGCTTGCCACCTCTCAAGAGTGAAGACCATTAGATGGCAGTGAGGAGGTCCTGGTCCTCTGTTCTGAGCTCAGTGACCTTGGGCATACTCTCTGGTCTCGGGCAAATAACTTCACTCTTTGGCCTCCTACCTGACACCTGAGAAAAGACTGACCCCACACTCTTGAAGGTTTCTTTCACCTCTGACTTTTGTATTTCCCCTTTTCTGTTTGTGATTTTTATTCTACTCACCCTTCTCATTCTCACATTCTTCTCTCTCCTTTCCACTGTTATTTTTCTGCTTTTCTTGAACTTTCTTCTTCTGCTCCTCTCACCCCATTCCTTTCTTCCTCCACCTCTTTTGAACTCCCACCTTCCTCTTTCTCCATTTCACCTTTCTTTCTCTTCCTTGCCCCTCCCCACATTTCTCGTCCCTCCCCACATTTCTCTTCCCTCCATTTCAGTATAATCTTTGTTATATACAAGGCCTTTATAGCCCACCAAATGCTTGTGACAATTATTTCCAATGAGAGGGGAAAAAAATGGAGGGAATTGAATCATAGTATTGGCAGCTGGCATTTTGCTTCTGTCACAGAAAAATGTCCCCGGCTTCCTCGAATATTGAAACACTGATGATGAACAGATTTTCTCTGGCAGTGCAAATTCCCCTCTGTCCAAGTTTGGCAGAGGGACCGCCTTGCTTCATATTATTACAGGCGTTTCAATTCATTCCTTGCTTAGCAGAGTTGGAACGCATTTCAACCAACCCCTGTATTGATGTGAAACTGTTTTTATTTGCAATGCAAGTGCATTAAAAAAATATACATATACACACACACAAATATATGTATATATATGTACATATATACATATATATATATATATATATATATATATATATATATATATACATTTCCACTGATTGCTGGCTCTGGAGAGGCTGGGATCTGACAACGTCCAGGCAGGAAGGTCTGAGTTTTTCACCCTCTCTCCAAGGGGAGAGTACTGGAATTTAGACGTTCTTGTTAGACTTCACTGATTTTAATAAACATTTTCCTTTCTTTGGTTTCCTCAGTGACATAGAATCAGATGGACATCAGTTGGCCGGGCTTTTCCAGAGGTCACCTTCTCTAGCCCTGCATTGACGAGGGGCCTGAACTGGGCAGGGTCTGAGCGAGCTGAGAGGAATGATGCAAAGAAAAGGGGAGAAGTCAAACATGAAACAATGCACAGATACTGAGATGTAGCGATTTCACTGTAATTCTGTTCATGCACAGGGGGACACAGGAGTGAATGGCTGATGAGTGAGGGGACACAGAGAGCAGCCAGCAAGCTGGATAGAAGAAGCTGTGAAGGAGGCAGAGGCAGTTTGGTTGATAGGAGTGCTGGACGGTTTGGGAAGGCCAGAAGCAATGGCTAATGTCAGAGAGCGTCTCTTTTTTGGCAAGAACTATATCCCTTCTATCTGGGTAGATTCATCCTTTTATTGTCAAGTAACTTCCTTCCCTAAACCTCCCCACTGGGCATACCTGGATGCAAGCTCTTTGGGTCAGAGCCACAGCTATCGTGTTCATAGAATTCCAGAGTTGGCAGAGACCTTAGAAACCACCCATTCCAGGGGTTTTAACCTGGAGCTCCTGAGAATTCTAAGAATGCCCTGAAATGAACAATGAAATTGTCTAGGTGCCCATTTTCCCAGGACATGAAGGAAAGGCATAGCTTTCCTACAGGCCATTCCTGGAGGATACTGGGACCAAAAAATGCTTCAAACCACTGGAATAGTTCAGTCCCCACATTGACTGTCTGAGGGAACTGAGGACCAGCAAGGTGATGTGGCTGCACTAAGGCCTTGTAAAGGGTTACTGTAATGCTCTCCATTTACAAATGGTGAAACGGGGCTGGGGAATTTCAGTGACACAGAAAGTTAGAAGAGCCAGGCTAAAGCTGGTGTCCTGGCCCTCAGTCCAGGGGTTTCTTTCATATATCCCCATCTTTCCTACTAGGCCACTCCTGCCTCCTTAGGTCTCATTTACATCAGGCAACAGCAATGGCTGTCTGTACCAGACTTCTGCTACCCACTTCTAGGAACTGACAATCCTAGAGAGGTGTTTGAGTGGTGCTGGCTTTCATGAGACAGGTGCTCATGGTGATCTTGTTTATAGTCAACATTCTAATCTACAATGTAGTGGCTCAAATGTCTTTAGTTTAGCGGTCCAAAGAATGAAAACTTTAAGACTGAGGTTGATAGTATATGACGCAGCACCCGTCTATCTGCACTTCCTATACCTATAACTCATGCTCAATGTGCTCTGAAATGAATTCAGATTCAATCAAGTAAGGAGTGGGCGTAAGGGTCAAGAGGACTTGGAAACAGTTTGGTTAATTCTTTCTGGCTTTGTCACTTCTCACTATGGGCTCTAAGTTCTAGTTACACTCACTAGCTTTCCATTCATTGAATGTACCACGTTATTCCATGCTTTTGGTACAAGCTGCTCCTTTTGCCTGGAATACTCCTCCCCTAGAATGCCTTCTTTTTAAGACAAAATATTATCAAATAATTAAGGCATTTTTGTGTAGAGGTAGAAAAGATATAAATCTCAGAATCATCTTCAGAAATTTGATGTTTTACAGAGGTTTACATTATCTATTAGTAGAGAAAGGTGGATCTAGTTATAATTACTGCTGTTCAAACAACTTTTGAATAAAATATATACTTGACTCCTAAAAAAGGGAGACTTGTTCCAAAAGCTGCCCCTTTTGTGAAGCCTTTCTGACTCTCCTAGGCAGAGTTGGAGGCTCCCTTCTTCCTCTCCAAGTGCCTGGTACAGAGTTTATCACAAGCTTCAGTGAGGGTTGGCACAGATGTCAATGTCTCACCTGCACTGAGAACTCCTAGAGGATGGGGGCTGTGTAGCACAATATAGGACAGTGATTCTCATTGGGGATTATTTTGTCCCCCTAGGAGAGGTGTTGTTGTTAATGGCATTTGGGAGGCAGAGTTCAGAGACAAAATCTATAATGCATGAGACAGCCCCACCCATCTACCCTGCCCACAACAAATGTTCGTTAGGTCCAAGATATCAATTTACCAAAGAGAATCAATAATCCCTTGTTGAATTTCTCAAATGGCTGGCCCAAGTGTGTCAAGGGTTAATATAGTCTTAGAAACGCACTGTTTTCATATCCTGGTGGATAAGCTAGGGGATGCGGCCTTTGAATACAGTGGTACAAAACAACAAAAGAAATTTTAAGAATGTTCCCAACACTTGGTTTGGGTCCTAAGAACTTTTTGTGAATCTGTCAGCTCTTGGAGAAGATGATATTGAAGTTTCCTTTCAATCTTGGTATTCTAGAATTCAGTGCATACCAAACCTGTTATGAGCAGGCAAAGATAAAGGCTACTGACTCTTTGAACTGGAGACCTCATTCAGGATAATTTCATTTTTTGGAAACTCTTCCTATGCTCTCAAAGGTACTAAAGTTCTTTAAGTGAAGAATTTTTCCCACTTTGAGAACTTGTTGTAAGATAAAATGCAGACCACTAGTAGAATTTTGGGCATGTTCTACCAATCAGCCATATTCTTGAGTGTTTATCTTGGAAAGAATACAATAAATTCTCCTTAAATAGCATAAATGCTAAGAAATTTTCTTTAGTTCAACCCAAGTCATTATTGGCAAAGCTTGTTCCTTGGGAAGACTCAAGCAGAGACAGTGCCAACATGTGGGTCCACTCAGGAGGGGGCTGGAGCTGGGATGCTAAGGAGGGGAGAGTTGTTCACATTCATAGGAGGAAGGGAGGTATCAGGAAGGAGGAATACAAGGAGGTTGTTTGGTGGACAGTGAAGTATAGAGAAAGGCATGGCACAGGAGAACCGAGTGGGGTTCCACAGGAAGGCTGGCCTGATAAGAGTGGAGGACAGGCTTTAACAATATGGTCTTGGATGAGTTGAGTCAGTTTTGTTGGAGGGATGTACAGTCCAAAACCACACTTAGAATAATGTTTGCCCAAATATCTGGGCACTGTGTGGCCCAGTCAAGTTGACACATGAAATCAACCATCAGAGTTACTATGAGGACCAACTTTCTTGTTTTGTAGAGGAAGAAGGGAGGCACAGATAGGTGGAGTAAAGTGTCCAAGGTGACACAGCTAGTAGGCAGCAGAGCTGGGGTTTCAGCTTATGGAGCCACTGCCTGACCTTCCTAAGGTCTGGCCTTTATTAACTATCTCCCTTATGGAAAGGGAGGGAGATAATAAATCATTCCTGATGTGATTCTGTATAAACAGGAATTAATATGAAATTATGAATTAAAAAAAATTAAGTGCAGAAGCCCAGCATGGTGAGAGATCGTTTAAGTCAACCGCAGGTGCAAGACAAGACAATCATAAATCACCTTATTTATTTTTTTGAGACACAGTTTTGCTCTTGTTGCCCATGCTGGAGTGCAATGGCGCAATCTTGGCTTACTGCAACCTCTGCCTCCTGGGTTCAAGCAATTCTCCTGCCTCACCCTCCCAACTAGCTGGGATTATAGTCACGCACCACCATTCCCAGCATTTTTTTTTTTTTTTGTATTTTTAGTAGAGACGGGGTTTTCCCATGTTGGTCAGGCTGGTCTCAACTCCTGACCTCAGGTAATCCACCCACCTCAGCCTCCCAAAGTGCTGGGATTACAGGTGTAATCCCAGTCACTGTGCCCAGCCAAATCATTGCTCTTAAGAAAGTTAATGCAAATCACTAAATCACTCCTAAGGTGCTCTAGTGGACCAAAGTGGATATCTTAGACCTCTAAATGTCTCCACGATACCTTCCTAGATGCCTGGAGTTCTCCCAAGAAGTGAAGTATTTCAGGGGCACTATTAAACATTTTGCCTGTGGTCTTTTATTTTCTGGAGGCAGACGGGGTATGTGTATCTTCTGTCAGCTAGCTATTAGGCTTAATCAGCAAGCCTCAGCCTGTCTGATTTATCTAGGGACACTGGATCACCGCTGGACCAAGGGATGGAGAGCTTGATAAGTAAGCCTAGCAAGAGCAGGCTTGATCTCCTGTCCCTGGCTTGGTTTCCTTTGCCACCACCAGAGGTAACCTGAATAGCTCAGGAACAGCAAGAACATGCTGAACTCTTAGAGTAAGTAGCAGGCTTCTGAAATGACTGTGTTTGCTTAATATTTCCAGTGGTGGAAACCACACAAAGTAATCCATTTTATTTTTAAAGCACGAAAGATCTGCTTCCTCTTATTGTAGAGTAACAGAATAAATTGTCCCTTTCTTGCATGAAACCTTTGAAATATTTGGAAACTGGGACCATTTCCCCATGAGATTTTTCTTTTCTAAGCAAAATTCTTTCAGTTCCTTCTAGCATTCTTTTTGTGATGGCGTTTATAGACCTGTTTTTGGCCTTGTCTTCCTCTGGCTGTGACCTATGCCCTCCTTTTAAAATCCCAAATGTTCTAGTTCCAGTCTGACAAATGCATTAATAAAGTAGAGATATTACCTCTAAAGTCTTGAACATTAGGTATCTGATCTGTTGATGCAGCCCAGTTGTGTTAATTTTCTTAAGAGAAATTATTTATTATTGTCTTGTCTTATACCTGCAGTTGACTTAAATTATCTTCCACCCTGCTATGCTTCTGCACTTGATTTTTTTTTAAATTTGAAGTTCAGAATTTAATTTAATTCATTAATTCCTATTCATTCAGAATTGAATATTCTTTTGTTTGTTAGTTATGACTCAAGTTACAATCTGACTCTGCCATCTAACATCTCTCTACTGATTTGTGGCTAAGGGAAAATAGGGAGGAACACTGAAGAGAAAGACCTCTAATCCGCACCTTTGTCTAATGGTGTTCTTCTGCAGGAGGAAGGAGAACTGCAGAATACTGGTCCTATACTGGGGAGTGGAGAATCATAGGCTTTTAAGGGGTAGGATTAGGATCCAGGCCAATATGCGAGAAGTGAGTTCCTAAAATGGAAAAAGAAGACGATGCTGCATTTTCCTTTTCTGTTTTCCCTTGTGTCCGGGATCTGAGAACAAGGGTGAATCCAGTAGCTAAGGACACAGATCTTGATGGAAAGACCTAGTACAAAGAATCCAATTGGTATTCAAAGCTTTTGTATGTGTCTTTTATGTTTCATCTGGGGCTTAATCTAGTTTCTTTTAGATTGTTGGGCCCAGAAGCAAATAGAAGATATGGTCCTTGCCCTCAGAAAAAAGCTGATTGGCTTGGGGAAGAAGATTTGCATGTGTGAAACCACAACAAACTGTCTAGGAATGAAGATAAATTTGTGCAAGTGGCGTGAAGTTGACCACAAGCCACAAGGGGGTCTACATAGGAGGGTGCAGGAGAGGGACAGGCCCACCAGGGAGTATCCCAGAGGAAATGGGAATAGAGCTGGATTCTGAAGGATTTGGAAGGAGAAGAAAGAAGGAAAGGATTTTAAGGGCAAGGAAGGACATGAACAAAGTGGGTGGTGGTGACAATGTCTCCGCAGAGACTGAGGGATGGAAAACAGACCGGTTCTTCTTCAGGCAATGGAAAAACTCCCTGCTGAGAAATACTTGTTGGCAAAAACCTTTCAAAGACCCCATTCTTGGATCTGACTTGGCTCCACCATTTCTCTAACTACCAGCCAAATCTAGGCTCTCTGTTCCTCATTTCCAGATTCTTCTTTAAAATTAAAAATTAAAATTTATTTTAACAAATAATGATTGTATTTATTTAAGAGGATACAATGTGATGTTTTGATCTATGCATATATTTCAGAAAGAGTTAATCAATCTAATTAACATATCTCTCACCTTACCGACTTAGCAATGTTTTTCATGGTGAGGACATTAAAACCTATTCCTTTAGCATTTTTGAAATATACAATACATTAGGAACGGTGGTCATCAGGCAGTACAATAGATCACTAAAAGATCTTGTTCTTCCTGTCTAACTGAAACTTTGCACCCATTGATGAACATCTTCTTTTCCCATCCCTCCTCCTCCCCCTCAGCCTCTGGTAACCACTTTTTTAGTCTCTGTTTCTGTGAGATCAAATTTGTTAGATACCACATATAAGTGAGATCTTAGAGTATTTGTCTTTCTGATGCCTGCTTATTTTACTTAGCATAATGTCCTCCAGGTCACATTCTTCATGCCTTCTCTGCTGGTCTTCTTGCCTCCATCTTCCTAAACTCTCACTGAAGATACATATTAATTTTTTTTTTCAAACACAGGGATGAGCAAGACACAAAGAGTCACATTTACGTAGTCCCATTTCAAATGTTTTGTCCCGTCGTCACTGTTTGTTAGCTCACACTGCTAAGTGTTGTGTCTCAGTTTTTCACTTGAAATATATAGTAATTATACTATTGATAATGAATAATTAATTATATTCATCTTAATAATTATTAATAACGAATGGTAATAGCTGACATCTACAGAGTGTTAACTAGATACACTAGGTTTTTATATGTTAAGATTTAAACGTGACAATCTTCCAACAGGGTAGACACTGTTATCATCCCTGTTTTATAGATGAGAAAATGGAGGCAGATAAAAGTTAAATAAATTGTCCCGAAGAGTCACAGATAGTAAGTGGCAGTGCTGGGAGAAACACAGGCAGTCTAACTCCAGGTTCTTCCCTATTTACTACACTCCACACTTCATCATAGAAAATGCAGGGTCTTGGTCTGCAGGGAGCAGGAGTGGAAAGAAAGGGAACATTTTTTATTGACACCTAGGATGTACCACTTCTTGTGCTAAGGCATTGTACATATGTTATCTCAATTAACTCTTAGCTTACCCTGAAAGATAGACATTAGCCCCATTTTATGAAGGAAACAGGTGCAAAATAAAGTAGCTGGTTATGGACACACGGTTGGTACAATGGATTTAAGTGGCAGCCTGTCTCTTCCTCAGAGTCCAATGTTTTCATTACAAATGTGAACTGGCTCCCAAGCAGCTCACATAGGGACGGTGAGAATAGGCCACGTGTGAGTAGAGAGAGGGTACGAAACTTCCCTAACCATTACAAAGCCACAGCATTTCAGTCCGTGGGCACAGCTGGGTACAGCTGGAAGACAGTAGTTAGGCAGAATCTGCAGCCAAGATGCTGTTGACTCATGCGTTTGAGAACAAAGAGTTGGGACTGGTCTAAAGTGTTTACATGCAATAAATCTGAGAGAGCGGCAGACACGGGGAGCACCAGCTACTGATGGCATCAGAAGCATCTGTTCCCTTTCTACAGTATGGCAAAGGGCTGTCCACTCACAGTGGCCTCTTCAGCCTAAGCTACCACCCAGGTGGTTAATGTCATCTGCAGGGTCATCTTTAGATGACCAAAGGCAGGAGCCCAATTTCTGTGATTTGGGGAAAATCTGGTGGTTCTCTTTTCTTATCTGCCTCCCTTGAGGATGGGAAAGAAAATAGGCAGGGAAAGCAGAGACAGAGAAGTGCTTCATAGTGCCCACAACTCTTCAGGTTCCAGAGGAGGGTTTCTCAAACTTTATTGTGTGTCACCTGCAGGTGATGGTTAAAAAATTAAATTATTAAAATAGATTGTTAAAACCAAATTTTTTTTTTTTTTTTTAAAGACAGGGTCTTGCTCTGTCACCCAGGCTGGAGTGTAGTACTGTGATCTCAGCTCACTGCAACCTCGGCCTCCTAGGCTCAAGCCATCCTCCCACCTCAGCCTCCTGAGTAGCTGATACTACAGGTGTTTGCCATTATGCCCAGCTATTTTTTTTTTTTTTTTTTGTATTTTTGTAGAGATGAGGTTTCTGCATGTTGCTCAGGCTGGTCTTGAACTCCTGGGCTTAAGTGATCCCTCTGCCTTGGCCTCCCGAAGTGCTGGGAATACAGGTGTAAAACTAAAGCTTGCTGAAACTAAGATTGTTGGACCTCACTCCCAGACTTACTGATTCGGCAGGTCTGGGGTATTGCCCCGTGGTTTGCAATTCCAACAAGTTCCCAGGTGATACTGATGCTGCTAATTTGGTAATCACACTTTGAGAACCACTGATTTAGAGCCATCTCCAGTAGTATTTGGGATGAAAGTATCAGCCTTGCTAAACTTTCTGTTCTCTCCTGATTACAGTATGACCTCTGTGGGGTTAACATTCTCTCCCCCGGCCCCTGATTTTAAGCTCTACACTTGCATTGAACATACCAGGTGCACCAAGATGGTTCACACAGAAAGACTTAAATGAAGAGATTGCTCCGGAAGTGTGGGCAGAATGTTGAGGCAGCAGAGACTAGCAGCAGCAAGAAGCAGGGATTGCCTCTAGGGCTGCAGAGGCAAGTGGAGGAATCGGTGTTCTGTGGGCTTGGCAAGAGCTGGGCTTATGGAGGGGGCTGTCTGGGGGAGCCAGTGCTGTGGACACACATGGCTCCTGCCAAAAATGCAGCACAACAAGAAGGGGCTTCTCTCTTCTGCTGCCCTCCAGTTGCCCCCTGGAGAGGCCCATTGGCTGAATCCAGCTGGAGCCAGAAGGCAATGGGAGAAGTAGTTTCCAGGGATCATCCTCCCAGGGCATAGAACAGAGTAGAGAATGGATCTGGAGCGGACTGTGGGGCAAATGAAGAACAACCAGAACTCGGCAAGACCCTGCCCTCTCTTCCTGGCTATGCCCCAGCTCTTGACATCTACCTTTGCTTCCTCCAGCAGCTTACTTAATAGGGGTCAGCAGGCCCCAGAGAGAAGAGAGGCTGCATAATGCTCGTGGTCACCCTTAGTCCCGACTCAGGGAGTCAGGAGCCCAACCCTGCCTCAAAGATGCGGGGAGAAATGGGGGCTTTGAAAGAGGTCTTAGGGAAAGCCCTGTCTCTTCCTTCCTTCTATCACCCAACTGGTAAGAGCTCATCCCTTATTTCAAATAGAAAGGGAATATGTCCATTGGCCTGCTCTGGCTTCCAGATGGTCAGGCAGGCTGGAAAAAGACTGCTTCTGCAGCAGCCTTCAGCGGACTCTGATAGAAGAACTCCAAAGGTTGGGGTACAGTGTGGAACGGCTGGTGTGGTGGGGACAGAGTGTTTCAGGTGATTTCCAAACTGTAAGGAACACACAGTACTTGGCATTGGCTCAGAAAGGCCTCCCCGTCCATCTATGGAACAATGAAAATGAAATCTCTTAATCATTAGGAAAGAAAACAGAGAGGGAGAAGAGGGGGAAACAGGAGGAAGAGGAGAAGTGTTTACATCTGAGAGCTGTTGAGAACTGTCCTAGAACTTCCAGGCCAAGGGCTGTGTTGCTGCTGGCCCTGCTGGCATGAGTTTGATGTCTCTGTTTACCTTTTTGTGGCTGTCAGGCTATTTTTCTGAGCTCCGTGGCAAGATCTTTGTGTCAGATAACTCTATCCACGGTAAGATAATATTTGAGCATGTTTGGGGAAACTGTGGGCTGGCTGCTGTTTTGTAACCTGACACGGAAGTCAGTGGGCGGCAGACGAACTTGGAGGAAGCTCACACACCCCAGGACGTGGAGGATCAGCCTGCTCTGTGGGCTAGGAGGGAACTCTTGGGTGTCAGGATCTCAAGAGGGTCTCCTAGGCAAACTGTGGCCTGATGAAGTGGTCTGGGCCCTCCCCAGGTGAGTTAAACACACACACACACACACATACACACCCTCTTTTCAGCTAAGCTTGCAGTTCATTTCTTCTTGATACTAAAAACAAACACAAATCTGAAGTCAGAGTCTGTCAAGGGATTCCCGTGTCTTGAAAAAGGGGCCCCATGAATTCCGGTCAAAGAGCTCTATGACGATCGAGAAATAGACTCCCTGTAGTTTGATGGAGTCCCCTCCATGGTTATTAATCTTCCCAAATCTTTGCATTGAGACGTTGGCCTCCTGCTTCTCACTCTGTGAGCCCCAGCTATGTCAAAGTCACCGCTGTGCCATTTTGAGTGCCTTACCCCAGTGCAGTCTCCTTTCCGTCTCCTTTGACCCAGACAATGCAGTAAGAGTGGGGAAGAATACAAGCTTAGGCTGTGTTTTTGTGATGTTGGAGGTCAGGAAGGGAGCAGAAATCCTCTCTCAGGGGTCCCAGGGAAGAGATGACATTGGCACGCGGGAAAGCCTGGCAATGTTTGGAGAAAGCCAGGGATTCTTTCCCAGATAGTGGAAAGCGGTTGAGTTTTGCCCTAGTTTCCTGTGACAGCTATGTCTACTGCTCATAGAGCTGAAGGCAACCTGACTAGGTCACCTGATCTGGGACACTTGGGATTGAGCTCACTTTCTGCCATAGTCTAAGTTGCGGGAGACGTTTCCTCTCTGAGTGACTAATATCCAGGGTTGAAATAAGGAGGTTTGGCTTAATGAACTCTGAGATCCTGTCCAGCCTTGATAGTCTGTGATGGTATGGCCTGGTTATCGTCTTTATAGCATTTCATATATCCAGATATTTCTCTAGGAGTCACAGTTATGCTTTAAAGAGGAAAACAGAGATTTGAGAATATACTACATTTAGGAAGTGTGTCTTCCTGATGCACTATGGAAATTATGGAAGTTGTGCTGAGGGCACCACACACGGTGATTTCCAGAGAAGATAGACTACTACGTGCGGTGGGGCCCTTTCCTCATCCTTGAGCCTGAGGGGCTATGGCTAAAGTTTCCATCAAGAGGCCTCATCTTCTCCTAGGATCTTCCTCCAGTCTCATGCATAAGTCTGGTCCCAGAGCTAGGGGTTATCTTAAGTCAAGTTGGCTACTGGAAGCTGTTTTCTCTGTAAGCTCGATCCAAGTGAGGTACTGAGATCAGTGGCGGAGCTGAAGGACTAAGGGGGACATGGGAGTGGTCAGGATTGGCAGAGGAGACTCAAAGCTAGTGGAGACACCATGACAGCTGTGTCTTTGAAATCTGACAGGTCTGGGGATTATTCTGACAATGACCACTTGCCAGCTCTGTGACCCAGGGCCATTCATTTCATTTTCCCAGCCTCATTTTCCTCATCTGAGAAAAGTTGTTAACCCTCTGGTGATAAAATTTCACCTAATTTTGAGAGTGGCTAGGAGGATGAAATGAAACATTTGTGTATGGCCTTCTCTCATATCCTAGTTCAAGTTAGACATTCAATTCATCCTCCATATATATATATATATGGAATTTCACTCTGTCACTCAGGCTGGAGTGCAGTGGCGTGATCTTGGCTCACTGCAACCTCTGCCTCCCAGGTTCAAGCAGTTCTCTGCCTCAGCCTCCCGAATAGGTGGGATTATAGGCACCTGCCACCATGCCCAGCTAATTTTTTTTTTTTTGGTATTTTTAGTAGAGATGGGGTTTCATCATTTTGGCCAGGCTGGTCTTGAACTCCTGACCTTGTGATCTACCCGCCTTGACCCCCAAAGTGATGGTATTACAGGTATGAGCCACCATGCCCAGCTTCCTCCTCCTTCTTTAAAACTTCTGGGAGGAAAGGTAAAGAATAGAGAGCCATTCTGGAGAAAGAAGTCTAAAGGATGATTTGGAAGTGACCTTGACATACAGGCAGGGTCATTGTTCTGCACGTGACCCACATGCATGCACTTCATGGCCAGAAGAAGAGAGATCAGCTGGGGCCATTACAGGAAGTAAAGAATTGTAAGTAACTGCAAACACACAGAGCCAAGGTTTGGGAGGGTAGTGACAGAGATTATATTACCTGCAGAATTATCTTTCAGCCCATAGATTGCCAGGCTTGGATAGGCACCGAGGAGTCCCTCCGTGCACTTGCCTCACTTTCTCTTCTCTTCCCTACTTTGGGGCCCTCTCTCTGACTCTCTCCCCACTGCTCCTGGTCACTGTCAGTCAGAGAAGCCCTCCAGTCCTCTGTAGAAGCAGGCAATGCTAGTTTAGAATTCTCAGTGTAGAGCACAGATTCCACACATAAACCTTTCCCTTGCTAATGCTGGTGACCTCTCAACATGACCTCACAGAGTTCATATGCCAAAGGAATTTCTTCTCAGATAGGTAAGGAGAGGGAGCCAAAGGAGTGCAAGGACCATCAGTCCTGATCTATCACATTAAAGGATGCCCCAATAACCATTTACGAGTCTCCGTAGACTTAGCTCTTGAAGTAGCCTGAGGGATTTAGGCTAGACGGGAAGAACACTCTAATAATGAGGATTAAAACCCTTGATCAGGTGAGCAACGCAAATTTCACTCCCCTTTCAACCTAGTACATTTTCAAAAAATATAAAAGAAGATACCTTTTTAAAGAATGGTCTTCTAGAATCAGGGGGATGGGAGACAGAATCTCTCAAGGTACTTTTTTCTCTAAGCTTGCACAAATCAGTTCAGCGATGTCTGGGTCTAATGGGAGCTCAGGTGGGTGCTGCATGAGCACTCAGGATTCAGTGCCTTCTGAACTCCTTCCTTGTGCTTCCCCAATCCCCTCCACACATAGACCCAGACCCAGATTTGCAGCATGGGTTTTCTCCTGCCCGTGTTTTGCAAAAATCCGCCTTTGTTCTGGTGCCCACTCTCAGCTTTCTGTGAGAACAAAGAGGAAGTCCAGCTACAAACTGTCCTCTTGCAAAGTAATTAAGCTCATGGCATGGGAGCTGGTGCTCTTCAGGGCTGGCCAGCGTGGGAGGGTTGGAGCCCATAATAGGTCTGCCAGGAGAGACCTGCTGGTTCTCACGTCCTTCCGGCTCCTAGTGGAGGTGGTGCTTCCATATGTGGTTGTCCAAGTGGTGACGTTTTGGGCACAAAGACTCGTGAAGTGTCCCAGGTCATGCTGGCATAATGCACAGAGCCACGACTTCCTGGCTCCATTGGTCACTGGCATACTGCAGCCTCATCTACACACGGCAGTAGAGGGTGTTAAGGAAGGGCTTTTTTCACTCAGAACCTATGAGTCCACTCATAAAAGAGAAGGCTGGGTAGCCAAGGGCATGTTTTGGGGGAGAAGGAAAAGAAAGGAATTAGTTATTCTTTACAGAGTGGACAGGAGCCAAAAAAGTTCTCTTTCTTCACTGAGAGAAGAGAGAGACTGAAAAAAATAATAAAACAGGAAAGAAGTTAAGTTAGAACTGAGATCTAAGGTATTTCAGTACTAGGACCAAAAATAGAGAAATGGGTTGGATTTCTTTTTTGTGGATATTCTTCAGAATGGACTGGGATAGGTATTTGAGAATTCTAGCTAAAGGCAGCAAAATGCACTCCCTGGATATGTGATGTACAAGATACTTGCCAGAAGCAACAGATCTGAAATGGTTCAGGGTGGAGGACCATGGCATCTTCCAGAATCTCCACTATGGATTAGGAATAGTTTAGCAATGTCTTCTCTGGAGGCTGCAACTACAGCCCACAAAGAGATTATCAGAAGGAAGGTCTAAGCTGACTAGAGGGAAAAACATTTGAATAATGAAAGCTGTCTAACAGTGAAATGGACTGTTTTACTAAGGCGGTAAACTTCTGAATTCAGGGAGTATTTAAATCAAGGATTCAAATCTGGAAGGCTTTGGAAGGTTTCTTTCCTACTTTGGAAGGATGGAATTGATGCCCTTTCAGGCTCCTTTACAGGGCTAAGATACTATTTGTCTCTAAAGGTGCATGTGCTCGGAGCTGTAGTTCATTTTGGTTGAAAGGCTGCTCTATTAGGCTAGGGTTTGTTCATTCATTTACTTGTCCTTTAAATACCTCCAGGCCTGGAGCTACAACAATGAAAATGACATGGTGACCTTGTATATGGCAAATTCTTGGTATATTGGGAAGGCAGAAAGGAAACAAATAAATTGCAACTCTGCATGACAAGGGATGAAATAGAAGCACCAAGGGCTATGGAAACACAGTGGAGGGAATAAGAAGCATCTCTGTCTCCCCAGGGGAATAGGGGAAGGCTTTTTAGAAGAAGCAACTTTTCAACTGGCAGCTTCCTCCCAATCTAATTCCATTCCACTCCAGTCCTTATGGGCTCGCTGGATGTCTGCTGTGTGAAAGGCAAAGAGAATAAATGCAAGCACGCATTCTCTAAAGAGCTATTCAGCTTCAGATGCAAGTTCATATCTGTGCCTTGGGATGGGGGACACATATGAACAAAACCTGGTCTTTAAGGAGCTTCCAGTCTTAGAGCAGCCCTTCCTTCTAGGCTGTGTGTCCCATACTCTGATGTAGAATTCAGATCAGAAAGGGGGTAAATTGGGTGACCGTTTCGAAGCAGGGTGTCAAAGGGCAGCAGTGGAGAATTGTTTCCGTGGCTCCCCTGCTCTTCCTTGGAGTGGAGGTGGTACTCCAATGTGTGACTGTCCCAGCGATGCTACTGTGGGCATGGGGGACAAAACATACTCTGCTGGATCCTCATAGTTCCCGTTTGCAGCCTTTGGTGAGATCTGTTGAACGCCAGCAGGAGGCAGGGAGATGTTTTGTGATTTGCTGCTCCTCTACATGTGTCAAGAGGTAGGGAAGGCTCAGGTACTGGATGGTGGAAGACAGAAGTCTGTGGTTCATACTGTGGCATCAGGACTATTGGGATGATGGAGAAACCCCAGGCAGCTCCAAAGGTGTTGCTGTATCAATCAGTCAATCAGCACCCAGCTATGAGACAAAATAACTGTTGTGGTTTCTAACAGAGGTAATTCAACCTAAAGAATTGTTAACTAGGGATTGAATGTGAAAAGGGAACCCTAAGACATCACAGAGTTGGCCGGTGCAGTGGCCCATGCCTGTAATCCCAGCACTTTGGGATGCTGAGGTGGGCAGATCACTTGAGGTCAGGAATTTGAGAACAGCCTGGCCAGCATGGTGAGACCCTGTCTCTACTAAAAATACAAACAATTAGCTGGGCGTGGTGGTGCATGCCTGTAATCCCAGCTACTCAGAAGGCTGAGATGGGAGAATTGCTTGAACCCAGGAGGTGGAGGTTGCAGTGAGCCAAGATGGCACCACTGCACTTCAGCCTGGGCGACAAGAGCGAGATTCCATCTAAAAAAAAAATAATAATAATAAAAAAAGACATCACAGAGTAGCAACTGCAAAGAAGTGGTCCCATCCTTAGGGCTAGGGAAAGAAAGAAAGAGGTTTGAATTATTACCACTCAAAAACCTAAGAGGAGGCACTGGCCACCTGATGCTGGTCTCTCAGAGGAAGATAATGAGGGCGGTCCTTTAAGTGATGGAACAAAAAATGTCTGCTACTGGAATAAAATGCAGCTGCCAGGGTGAATGTGGCCCAGTGATATCGCCAGAAATGAGAAGCAAGGAACCGGAACAAGAAGCAGACAGAAGGGAGCAGCACCTTCTTCCCTCTTCCAGCCTCGCCGTCAGTCTCTCTAGTGCCCTCTATTGGTAGACCTTCGCAGGAAGCTAGTAGGCACAGCAGAAATGTAGTTTGCTGGGTCCCAGCCCAGGGACTCATAAAGTCAAGAATGGAAGGATGGATTTGCAGTTGAAGTCATTAGCTTAATAATTAGGTCAGTTGAGCTGCTGGGGGAGGTGTCAGACCAAGAAATTTGCCAAAAGAAATCATGTTGGCTTCCGAGTTAGTTAATGGAGTACTGGCTCCTAAAACAGATACAAGCTCAAAAACGTATATGAGCTCAAATACAACTTTTTTTTTCCTAGCTCTTATAAAGCCCAATATGGGTGTTTCTGATCCGTGGGTGACTCTTTAGGCACTGATTCAAGGATCCAAGTTCTTTCCATTTTATGGCTTTGCAACTTCAAGGCTTCCAAGTTTGCATATTCATATGTATTAAGACAGCAAAACAAGACGGACCAGGAAGTACACGAGGTTTTCATGTGCCAGGCCTAGATGTGGCACCTTTGCCCACATTCCATTGACCAGAACTCAGGCATGTGCACATACCTAACTGCAGAGGGATGCTGGGAAATGTAGTCTAGCTGTGTGCCCAGGAAGATGAGGGAAACGGAGAGATAATCAGTCAGTTCTGCCACATGTTCTGCTGACCCTACATAGATTAGTTTTTCAGCAATACTTTCCCATGAACACAGGCTGACCTTAGCTCATTCCACAGGTGTCTTCAAGAAAGAGGAGCCTGAGGATGTGCATAAGGAACCACTGCATAAGGAAGTGCCCTCCAAAATCATAATTTGTTCTTTGTTTCAATAAATCATGGGCTTGTGTTCTCATAGTGTTTTTGATTTTTAAAATTTTTTCCTTTCATTCCAGTTCATTCCTGGGAAGAAAAGAGGATGGTAGAGGAGATTATTTCCAACTCTTTTTGCCTTTTTTTGTATTTAATTAATGAATTAATTCACATCCACTGTCAAGAAGAAAAATCAAACAACATAATTCAAAGAATATACATATATTGAAAACAGGTTTCTGCCATTTTTTGCTTGCCTTTTGATTTTGCTTATGGTGTCTTTGTATAGAAGTGTTTTATATTGTAATATTGTAAACTTTATTAATTTTTCAGTGATGTCTTTCCCCTTCCCTATTCCAGAGTCACCAACACATTCTTCCATATTTTCTTCCAGTATTTTTACAGATATATTGTTTAGATTTTTAATCCATCTGGACTTTATTTTTGTGAATGACATGGCATAGAAATTCGATTTTGTTTAGTGTTTTAGCCAGATGACTAGCTAATTGTCTATTACCAAATACTATGCTCTTTTCCAGTTATTTGAAATGCTACTTTTATCATATCTTAATTCCTTTATATGCATGGTATATTAGATTCTATTGCTATTGTAAACAGCTAAACTTAGCAGCTTCAAACAACACAACTTTATTATCTGACAGTTATGGAGGTCAGAGTCTGAAATGGTTTCACTGGGCTAAAATCAATGTGCTGGCAGGGCTGTGTGGAGGCAGCCATCTGGGGGCCCCAAGGGAGAATCCGTGTTTTTGCTGTCTCCAGCTGGCTGCATTCCTTTGCTCAGGGCCCCCTTCCATCTTCAATACATCGGTGGTTGGTTGTCTTTCTTATACTGTATCACTCTGAAGCTGACTCTCATGATGACCTCTTCCACTTATGAACTCTTGTAATTACATTGGGCCCATGTGGATAATCCATGATAATCTCTATCTGTTTTCTGTTGCTTATAAGAGAATACCTAAAGCTGGGTAACTTACAAATAAAGGAACTTTATGTCTTACAATTATGGAGGCTATGAAGTCCAAGATTGGGCAGCCACATCCGGTGAGGGCCTTCCTGCTGGTGGGGACTCTGCAAAGTCCCGAGACAGCACAGGATGTCGCATGTCGAGGGTGCTAAGCATGGTAGCTCAGGTCCCTCTTCCTCCTCTTATAAAGTCACCCGTCCCACTCCTGTGATAACTCAATAATCCATTACCTCATTAATCCATGAAGGAATTACCCAATCACTTCTTAAAGGCTCTACTTCTCGATTGACTACCACACTGGGATTGAAATTTCAACATGAGATTCAGAGGGGACAAACATTGAAACTATAGCAATCTTCTTATCTTAATCAAGGTCAACAGATTGATTCCATCTGCAACCTTGATTCCTCCTTGCCGTGTGTTATGGACTGAATTGTATTCTCCTGTCCCCCCAGTTCATATGTTGAAGCCCTAATCTCTGGTATCTCAGAATGTGACTGTGTTGAAGGATAGGGCTTTTAAAGAGGTAATTACGGTAAAATGAGGTCCTGTAGATGCACCTTATCCAATCTGACTGATGTCCTTATAAGAAGAAGAAATTTGGACACATGAAAAGACATGAGGGATGTACATGTATGGAGGAAAAGACCATGTGAAAAAACTGAGCAATAGGGCATTTATCTGCAAGGCAGTAAGAGAGGCCTCAGAGAAAAAACAACCTTGTTTGTTCCCTGACCTTGGACTTTCAGCCCCGGTACCATGAGACAATAAATTGCTATTGTCTAAGCTACCTGGTCTGTGGTATTTTGTTATGGTAGTCCTGGCAAGCTAATATACCATGTAGCATAACATGATCACAGGTTCCAGGAATATCGTCTTTGGGAAGCTATTGTTCTGCCTATGACACATTAGTTGATTTGTAGGTTTTCTATTCTGTTGCATTGATCTACTCACTTATCCCTGAGCCAAAATCATGTTTCTACAATTACTAGGGTGTTATTTTGTTTGGTAGAGTGAACTTCCTCTTTTGCTTGTTTTCATTCACCCAATATTTTCTTGATTATTTTATGCACTTATACTTCCATATCAATTTTAGAATCATCTTGTCAAGTTTCCTTGACAAGGAAACTTGTGTTTGCAATACATTGATAGATTGATCTGGGATTTATCTTTACATGAATGAATATTTTCCTGCTTAGCTCTTCTGTATATCCTTCTTCATAATGTTATTTTTTATTTCCTGGTACGTTTTTTTTCCCAAGCATTTTCTAATTTTTGTTGATGTTGTGAATAGGATAATTCTTCCTCCTTTACAGCAGGAAAACAGAGGCCCAGAGAGGGAAAGAGACTTCTCTGAGACCACACAGCATCAGGGAACAGGCTGTAAGTGGAACACAGGCCTATGATTTCTAACCCCTGTGCTCTACCCCTGGCCACGTGGAACTTTTTGGCCAGATTCCATTAGATCCACAATGTGATGTTCTGTTTTAGCTCAACACTCACGTGTCCACTACAGCAGTACTGGACCAGGCCTTGGGATGGTTGAGAGGTCACATAGGGGCCACTCTTATTTCACTGATGGAGATATCATAGGGTAGAGGGTAGGTAAGAGGGAATTTTGGGGCGCAAGCAAGGGAGCATCTGTAGAATCACTTACTTCTTAATCCTGGATGATTAAACAGCTATCGTCAGGAAAGAAGGGTACACTCATAAAAAAATAACAAATAGAGCTTTTGTTCACAATTCACAATAGATAAAATCCAACTCTTACTGAGGAGCAGTAAAGTCCCCAGGTCTCTTCATTAGGATGACTAAAAAGATTCAGAATGATACAAGAGAGACATTAGGTTAATTTGACCATGGTAGAGAATATGTCAATGGCCCAGAGATGTGAAGGGTTAGGGAATGCAGAGAGAGGAAGGAAAGACTGTCTCTTAGGTTGTTCAAATCACTCCTCTACACAGCCCCAGCTGTAGGAGCAGCAGGAAGTAGCAAGGATGAGTTGACATTGACTGTCTACCTGGACAACATGGGGCCCCTGCCATTAGCTGCCCAGTTTGGACTGCCCCAGCCTCTCATGCAGATTTGGGTAAGAGTCATTATCCTCTGGCTACATGCAAGGATGCTGCATTCACAAATGCTTCAGAGGATTTTCCAAATCTCTTTCAGCAGCTGCTCTTTCTAGATGGCGAGTGTCTAAGAAATTGGGGAATATTACTTATTTCCAATCAAGAAAGGGCTTTTGGGCTCCCATCTCTGCTCTATATCTGAAGGCTTTAATTTCACAAACCAAGAAATGGAGCCCTGAGAAGAAAGTACCCTTACTTGAGCAACATTGTTCATTCATCCTAGGAGTCTTAGTGCTGGGGCTCCAGAATCATTCACACTGTAGGGTACAACACTTCCTCTGACCCCTCTAGGCAGACGGGTTTTATTGAGAGCCTTAGAAACAATAGATACCTATATGGCAATTGTGATAAAGGGTGTGTATGGAGTGAGGAAGGGGATGTGCAGGAAAAGGGTATGAAGTCCTTCATTTTTCTGAGGCAAATAAAAGACCGCCACTCCTCCGTGGACACAGAGAAAATGTTCTAATGGGAAATTGCATGTTGGCTGTATTTTGCCTTTTATTCATTTATTCATTTGTCCATCCATCTACCCATCCACCCACCCATCCATCCATCTATCCATCCATCCATCCATCCCTCCATCCATCCATGCATGCATGCATATATTCACTGCCTGCTTAGTGCCTGAATGGTATGGAATTGTGACATGCCATGATGAAAAATTTGGAGTTAATCCTAGAGTTAGCGAGGAAACATTGAAGGTTCTTGGAGGAGAGAGTGACAAAATGCAGGAAGTGATTCAGGGAGAGTGTAGCAGCTTAAAGATAGATCTAAGGGGCAAAGGCTAGATACGATCTTTTCATAGGAGTTTTAATGTGTCTCTTCTTCGTTTGTTGTACTGAACCAGCTTCTGGCCCTCTCTGAAAAGGGTTCAGACAGAAATGAGAAGGATCTAAGGATTGACTGAAAGCCTCAGGGAACAAAATATTCGATGTGATGTGTCCAGTGGACTTGCCTGGAGAATAATCAATTCAACAACTATTTGCTGGGTGCGTGCTCCTTAATTTTCACTATTATTTTTCCTCCACCTTCCAACGCAGAGGGGCTCTGTGCTTTCTGCCAGGACTGTTAGAAAGGAAAGGAAGGGGCTGGGGATGGACACTGGGACTACATAGTTTGCACATTCCTAGCCACCCCAATAAATTCAGCAACATGCCCTGGGGACTGGGCATTAGGGTTGAGGAAGGTACATTGCACATGGAGAGACAAGAATATAGAGCAGATAGCGGTGACCTGCTGGGGAATAAGCACCAAGAGTCTCCATTAGGGACAGTGGGAAAAGATACCCTCCTCCCCCATCTTTAATTAAACAGTTGCCTGTACAGGTCTCTGTGTTGGAGCCCTTTAGAGGACATTTCTAGGGTCCCTCCTTCCCGAGGATTATGGTAAGGGGTAGGGGAAGGAGCAAGAGATTTAGAATCACACAGATCTGCTTACCAGCCGTGTGACCTGGGTCGTGCGCTCCTCAGGCTCTCTGAACCTCAGTTTCTTCAACTGGAAAATGAGAATAATAATGTCACCTGACTCATGGGATTATTTTGAGGACTAAATACAGCAATGCATGTGAGAATTACTTTGTAGAACATCAATCACTGTTTCAAGATTGAATATAATTAATAACAAGGATTTTTCCAATGTAATTTCCATTGTCTTAGGATGCAAGCACATTAACCCCTTTCCAAAATCCACTGTGGTGTTCCACGTGGAGGGACTAATGCCCGGGACAGAAAGGCTGATCTGAGCCCCCCAGTATTTACAAGCGACAGCTGTGTTCTCAGCCCGTAAGTCCATGAGCATATGGATGAAGCACCCCGCCTTTCTGGGAATGCGTGCATGTCCTGTTTTCAGATTTCATGACGCTGTATTGGTTTTTAAAATATAACTTACTGCACTAGCATATCTAGTTGAACATCTCATATTTTTTTTTCTTTTAAAATCACACTTAGAAAAGTAAAACACTAATTCCAAATGGTTGAAATTAGAGACAGAGGGTGAGGAAACATGGGCCGAGGTTTTACCTGATGAGATGAGGGCAGACTCCATAGCTTTCTGGAGACGTGACGGCCACCTCCCACTTTACCCTTCTCTGGAAGGAAAGCCTTGCTCCTTGTGAGTTTCTGGTACAGCCCTTCTTCTTTCTCCTGGGAGAACCTGCCGTTTGCTAGACATCACTCCAGAGCTGCAGGATGAGATCACCACCAGGGCCAGGGCTGGGAGCCTGTCCTATTGTCCAGAGAACAGGGAGAAGAGGGGCAGGTAGAGGGTTAGTAGCAGGAAGCCTTTTTCCTGACATCAAGTCTTGCTTCTGGGGGAATGTAGGATGTTAAAACTGTTTAGTTTTAGTTTTTCCTGTTCAGCAACTGATAATCTTTCCCTCTGTTGAGGGGATGGTTTCAGTTAATGCTGGGGCTTTTTGCCTGTTAAATTGTTAAAATGCAGAATGACAGCCCCTTTGCTGGCTAAGGATATTTATTTAAGTCCTAAATCAATTTCAGCCTCTCTCTCTCTCTCTCTCTGTTCCCCCTTTCTCCTCCTAGTGCACTCTTCCCCTTTGGAACTTGGGAAAATCCAATTTCCTTCCTGCCTTAATCTCTCCAGTTTTGCACAGGCTCTGCTCTGCCCACACCTGCTCCTTCCAGCTGTGAGATTCCTTTTGGTAAAATACTTTGTGTCCTGCCAAGTTGTCGATGGACAAGACCTCCATTGCTGCTTCCTGGCTCTCTTAATGAACACAATTGTTCTGTTCCACCAGGTCCCCAGGACTCCCCCGTTCACTCTATTAGCCAACAGCGGTTTCCACAGTTAGCATGAGTGAGACTCCTGCCCTGGGCCCCCAGGCTCCTCCTCTTGAATGAGGAAATAATTTGAAATCCAGTGCTTCCTTGCTGGTACTAAGTGCTCTGAGCTTTACAGTCCCAACTCCTGTATCACAGGAATGTCAGGCTAAGTGAGAGGGACGCCAGATCCGCCATCTACCCAGCCTTGGGGCTGAGCCATCATTATTAATGACAGCAATCACCACCCAGAACTCAAGTCATAAATAATAAGGGTCTTTCAGTCACAAGAATGGTTGCAAACATTCATCATCTACACACTTCTTGAAATAGCCATGGGAATGAACAGCAGAACTATTATGGCCAATTTCTCTCTCTATTTCAATGCTAACAGCTTAGTTTTATTTAAAAAAGAAAAGTCCAAAGCAGCATGAACTTCAGATGATAGATAGATATTGCACAAAAGAGGATTCTGTGGCCAAGTAAGTTTGGGAAGTTCTTTGTTTTAAACAAAAGATAAATAGATTTCTTGATAGAAAGACTTCTCTGAGTCTTTAACATACTAATGTGCGTTGGGAATTTCCAAGAGAGGCAAGTTATGTTTCCCAAAAGCATTTGCTCTTAACTTTGGTTTTTTCTTCTTTTGCCCTAACGTGCTATATCTTGCAGGTCGCTAGTCAGTGGTGTGCTGGAGATATTTAACAACTGGTTCTCTGTGGGGGTGGGGAGCCCTGATTCATAGTGTTTGCTGATTTCCATGGTGTGATTACTCCTACTGTGGTCAACTGTAAGCTATTAACATCACTGAGAATGAAAGTTGGGAAGACATGCCCATGGTCAGACCTCTAAGCTGATGTGAGCTGACGGAAGCTGGTGCCAGCTGGCTGGAGGTGGTTCAGCACCCCACTGTGAAACGCCATTGAGAGAATGCTGCTCTTTGACACAATATCCCTCTTTCCACTGACAATGAGGCAGTGCAAAAAGCCAATGGATGTGACTGGTGTTGAATGCCACAGTGAAACAAGCATGGAACATGATAGGAAATTCCTGATTTGGGGAATCTTTGTTCACTTCTCTAATCAGTGATTCCAGTGGACTTTGCCTGAGACCAGCTTATGATGGGTGTTGGATTCTCTGACAAAGTTTCCCAACCCTCTGAATTGATAATAAGAGCTGCTTTAGGGCAGATCTGTCTTGATTTTGTTACAACTTTACCGGCCTCTTGTCTACCTGAGGACAGACGCATGAGCGCCTGTCCACTCTCTGGACAGCTGAGTGGCCTCCTTTTCAGTGTGGGTCAGAACAACCTTTCTGAGTGACTTCCCTGCTGATTCTTGGGCAACTCCCTTTGACCCTGGCCAGTGAATCTTTGTCTACATAAGTCATCTGATATAACACAGAGGCCAAACCTCAAATTTATATCTCAGGAGCACTTGGCGTAGAGGACCACTTTCTTCCTTTTTTAAAGTATTTTCTTCTCCTAGACTCCAAGATAGCACTTTCCTGGTTCTCCTCCTTCTGTTTTGGCCACTTCTGCTTTGCCAACGTTTTCACTTGCTCTCTAAAACTAGTTTCCTCTACCTCTGCTTCCCCCAATTTCCTTTCTTCCCCTTCCTTGCCTTTCCTTCTCTCTGAATGATTTGATTTATTCTCATGGGCTTGATTTTATCTTTGTTTCCTGATGACTCTCAATTTTTGTAACTTGAAACCAGACCTCTTGTTTGAGCTCCAGGCTTATATAACCCAGGGTCTACTTGACATCTCTATCTGGATGTCTTACAAGTTTCTTGACTTGAACTTTTGTGAAAAGGAACTGGATGTTCCCTGTGCTTTCCACCTTGCTTCTCCCTCAGCCTTCCTTATCTCAATAAATAGCATTTCCTTTGATCCAGCTGCCTGAGCCCGAAATCTAGGAATCATCCTTGATTCAACTTTTGTTCTTATCTCCATACTCAGTCTACTAGTCTTAAATGAGTGAAGTTCTCTCTACTCTTCCCTTTTATCCCCTGAGACTCATTATCTTATATTATAAGATATGAGATATATTATAAGCTCTGCAACAGTCTGTTGGCTTTATAACCTACTGCTTTGCCCTATCAAGGAGAAAGATCTAGGAGAGGGATTTCAGCTAGATTACTCTTAATTCAAATTTTTCCTGACCATTCTCCAGAACAGTAAGCCCTCAAGAACCCCCACATGTTCTCTCTGTCTGACAGATCCCAAATGAGTGTCTCTCATTCAATGGATCCAGGTTAGACTGGGCTCCCTTCACATTTTTCTCATATTTCGTTGTTGTCCTGTGGCCTTTGGGATGACAACCCCGACTACCAAACATAGATGAGTAGTTCAGTGGGACAGGCACCTTGAGAAAATTCAGATGTGTGAGGGAAATTCTTTAATAAGAATTGGTTTATTCAGGCTGGGTGTGGTTGCTCATCCCTGTAATCCCAGCACTTTGGGAGGCCGAGGCAGGCAGATTGCTTGAGTTCAGGAGTTTGAGACCAATCTGCCAACATGGTGAAACCCATCACTACTAAAAATACAAAAATTAGCTGGGCATGGTCGCACACACCTGTAATCCCAGTTACTCAGGAGGCCGAGGCAGGAGAATTGCTTGAACCCGGGAGGCCACGGTTGCAGTGAGCCAAGATAGTGCCACTGCACTCCAGCCTGGACAACACAGTAAGACTCTGTCTCAAAAGAGAGAGAAAAGAGAATGGATTTATTCTTTCTTTTATGAGTTTGAATTTCTAGGGTGCTTTTGGTTTCATGGTGATTCCTGTGTATCTCATTGTCACCTATGGGAAGCAGGGACTTTCAAGAAAATTTTCCCCATTTTAGTATTGAGAAACTGAGGCCCAGCTTGTGACTGCAAAAGCTCAAGACCATATGGGCAGTGACACAGCCTTGTGGTTCCTTTGGCCTCAGTTTCTTAATATCTGTTAAGAATAGATACAGGTTAAAGCCCAAGTGTCCCTAGGAGTATTGCTGTGTTGAAAGACGGGCATAAGAAGGTACATACCAGGTTCTGGGGGCCTGATGCTCATACAATTAGGAGCCTTTGTTAAGAAAAAAAAATATGGAATTTTATACAAAAAGGAACACTTAAACTAGAAAGGAAAAAGAAATCACACAAAAAAATGACAAATTAAAAAATGCCTACAAAATACCATAAGCATCATGGAATCCAGAAAATAACATTTATGCTTTAATTAATTAATTAATGGGCTACTTCCTTAATGCTTTTCCTCTACATTTTTGGCTGCATACTTTTTTTATCACTTTTTCATATATTAATAATTTGGTAAGATTTTCTACAGTGAGAACAAAGATAATTTAGTTTTTCTTCTATGCTCATTGAAATTTGTTTTTTTAAAAACATGGCTGATAACTTAGTATATTTCCTGTCAGTTTTATAACTTGTTATTGACAGTGTCATGAATTTTTAATTTTCAAATCCTAAATTTGGGAACACATCAATCACTTTTCTCTCACATCTGAACTGTAAGATTTAAGGCATTTCAAGTTTTCTTTTTTTTTTGAGATTAAAAAATTTTAACTGTAAAATACACATTGGATTTACCATCTTAACCATTTTTGCATACAATTTAGTGGCATTCAGTATATTTGCCTTGTTGTACAATCAATCTCTAGAACTCTTTCCATCTTGTCCAAATGAAAACTCTATACTCATTAAACAAGTTTCCATTCCCCTCCCTGCCAGCCCCTGGTAACCAGCATTTTACTTTGGGTTTCTATGAATTTGACTATCCTAGATATCATATGTAAGTGGAGTCATACAGGATTTGCCTCTTTGCTTATTTCATTTAGCATACTGTTCTTAAGATTTACTCATGTAGCATGTGTCAGAATTCCCTTCCTTTTAAAATACTGAGTAATATTCCATTGAATATATGTACCACAATCTGCTTATGCATTCCTCTGTTGATGGATAGTTGGGTTACTTCCACATTTGCCTATGGTGAATAATGATGCTAAGAACATGGGTATACAAATAACTATTTGAGATCCCGCTTTTAATTTTTTGGGTTATATACCCAGAAATGGAATGGCTGGATCCTATGGTGATTCTATATTTAAGGTTTTTGAGAAATTACCTTACTGTTTTTTTTTAATAGAAGCTGCATCATTTTGCATTCCCAACAGTGCACAAAGGTTCCAATTTCTCCATATCATTGCCAATATTCATTCTTTTCTGCTTTCTTTTTCTTCCTTGTTTCTCTCTCCTCCCCTTCCCTTCCCTTCCCCTTCCCCCTCCCCTTCCCCTTCCCCTTTCCCTTTCCCTTTCTTCTGCTTCCTTCCTCCTTCCCTTCCTTCTCACTTTGTTGCTCAGGCTGGAGTGCAGTGGTGTGATCATGGCTCACTGCAGCCTCAACCTCCCAGGCTCAAGTAATACCCCAACCTCAGTCTCTCAAGTAGCTAGGACTATAGGAGTGTACCACAATGCCTGGCGAATCCTCTTCCCTTCCTTTCCTTTTCCTCTTTCTCTCTTTCTTTCTTTCTTAGTAGCCATCCTAATAGATATAGGTGGAATCTCATTGTTATTTGATTTGCATTTCACTAATAATTAGTGATGTTAAGCATCATTTCATGTGCTTATTGGCCATTTGTATATGTTTATCTTCTTTGGAGAAATGGTCTATTCAAGTCCTTTGCCAATTGTTTATTTATTTATTTATGTTTAACTTTTAAGTTAGGGAAAAATATACAGGTTTGTTATATGGGTAAGTTGCATGTCATAGGGGTTTGGTGTATAGATGATTTCATAACCCAAGTAATAATCATAGTATCTGATAGGCAGTTTTTCCATCCTCCCTCCTTCCTCCCTGCACCCTTAAGTAGGCCTTGGTGTTTGTTGTTTCTTTCTTTGTGTCCATATGTACTCAATGTTCAGTTTCTACTTATAAGTGAGAACATGTGGTATTTGGTTTTCTGTTCCTGTGTTAGTTCACTTAGGATGATGACCTTTGCCCATTTATTAATCAAGCTGTTTGATGTTTTGTTGCTGTTATTAAGCTTTCTCGTGCGGTGACTAATTATAAACACCCCTTGAATTGATTGCACTCATTTCCAGTTTGCCCTTCATGGCTGTAGTGGCATCTTGTGAGTTTATTTTCCAGTGACAGGACCATCAGCAAGAAATTAGACTCTTTTTTTCCAATGTTTATATCATTTTCTTGTCATTTAAATTTGAATTACCAAAAAATTCAAGAGTCTATTCACTACTCCTATTTAAATTGTATCTCTTTAAAAAAAAAAAATTTAAGAGGTGAGGTCTTGCTTTGCTGCCCAGGCAACAGTGCAGTGGCATAATCGTCACTCACCATAATCTCAAACTTCTGGCTTCTAGTGATCCTTCTGCCTCAGCGTCCCAAAGTGTTAGAATTACAGGTGTGAGGCACTGTGCCTGTATCTCCTTTGGTGAATTATTGCTTTTGGAGTGATCAATTTTTTTTGGTGACAGCTTACTTGTTGATGTCAGAGTAATCTCTTGATTTAATGTAGAGATTTATAAAAGCTAATTTCATTGTACAGCATGTTTATAATTGCATACATTGAATTATCAAGTATATTCTTGGTACAAGAACCTTCCATTTTGCCTAAGTGTTAATTAGAACCGAATCCTCTATTTATAATTCTGTGCTTCTGAAACTGAACAGTTTTTCATGTACTAGCATCTGGCTCCTTATATTTCAAAGGTTGGTTCTTCTATATTGTGCAGATGCTTCCAGTCTTGAGCAATAGGATACATTTATGTCACAGTAGGCCCTCTGGCCTGGCATCTTTGTTCCAGACACTGGATGAATCAGTACAATGGGTAGCAGGACTATTTCTAGAAGTCATTCTTACATTGGGAGAACTAGAGCTATAAATAGAAGAAACTAAACCCTATAAATATATCCCCAGTAAGCCCAAACTAAATATACCCTAGATTCAATACTTTTTTAGCTAAATCACACAAATACCAACATTACTTGACAATAGGGGACAGAAGAGAATTCATAGTGGAAAAAGACAGGGGTCTTAACTGATTCTGGTTAGAATAGTCTTTTAGTCTTTTTTTTTTTTTTTCCAACAAACTTTACCCCACCCACCCCCCCAAAAAAAGAGTCCATAAAAAAGTCCATCCAGTAAAACACTGCTAGGACTTTTTCCGAGGGTCTTCAAATTGGCCTATGCAAGTGAAGGGCCCCGAAGGCTTCACTTCCTTAGCTTCAGGGTAAACGGAGTCTGGGAGTAGGCTGGGAAGGAAGAGTTCTGTTTTTAGGAAGGGTGAGATGAGGAATGCTAGGAAGGGCACTGATCTGGCCACTCCAGGTCCCAGGACATTTTCTAGCCTTCCTGTGCTGCTTCTGCAGCCACATATCACATACTTGGTATTCCTGGAATGGCCTGTCGTGGCTGGGGACTATGGATTTCCTGGTAAGATGACAGCATGCTGTGATATTTTACTGTCCCACCATTCTTCACCTGCAACAAATGTCCCCTTAATTGCTTCAGCATGAACCCCAGCTGACATTCCCCATTCCTCAGGGTCTCTCAGTCCCAACCTCATAGCAAACTCGAGACATCCAAATGGTGCTCCCAGACAAGGCAGCTGGAAGCCAGACATCCTGGCCGATTTAAGCAATTAGCTGAGCTCCCATCCTGGGTTGGCCTCATTAGGGGTGTCCAGATGTCCACTGCTAGCACTGCCTCCCATCCCTTGGGTGGGCTGTCTCCCCAGGTGAGGCTGAGCTAGTGTCTGTGGGAGGCACGTTAAAGCTCAGAGAGCCCTTCCTAATTTTCAGGGTTACTAATTGCAGTGGAGTGAGAGTCACAGAGGCATTGTCATTGCTGCCTGGTCCCTAAGGCTCTCTGGTTTCCCATGCATAATTGCTGTCTGCACAGAGCTCCCTTAATCTAGGGGCAAGCCCAGCTGCCACAGCTCAATCGATTGTGAAGGGTGTTCAGGCAGTCCTGCTGTTTGTCTGCTGCTCAGCTCTCACCATGACTAAATGGGGACATCTGGGAACGGGCAGGGCAGGGCGAGGGCGATGGCAATGAGAAGGGCAGGAGAGGATTAAGCCTGCTGCATCTTTATGGGAAGATTTTTCTTTGATAATGTGTGCCTTTTCTTTTTCCATGTGGTGGGAAGTGAGGAAAGGAGAATTTCATCCTAGAACAAACTGACAGAGGGCACAGCCAGAGATAACAGCTGTTGTGAGTGCCTGCAATGCATTCCACTAGGGCGATTGTTCTCATCATAGCTTATGTGACTGGCACTCCCTAGAGGTTTGGGGTTCACAACATGCGTGGTTACAGTGCACCAGCTCTGCCAGTTGGACACAAACTGGACCTCAGGGTTTGTTTGAGTTTGGTTGGTTCCAGAAGCAAACTCTGAGATAAGGGTTTGGGCACAAGTAGTTTATTTGAGGGTGAAACCAGGAAGCACCAGTGGGGAGTGGGAAAATGAGATGGGGAAGGGAAGGAGGAAAGATTGTGTTTACGATGACCAACCACCCCATTTGCTGGGTACTGAGAGGTTTCCTGGGACACGGGACTTCCAGTGCTAAATGGGAAAATCTTGTACAGACTGTGACAAATTGGCGACCCTCATTGTGTGAATGGCTAAGATTACTGCCGCAGGCAACCAGGCTCAAATAACTTCCATTAGAATTGTCCTACTGAGGGGCAAAGAGGCTGGAAGCCACTCATTTCTGTCTGTCATTGGCTGAGGGCTGTTTCCAAAGGTGTCAATTCTCTGACAGTTCTGGTCTGTCCTTCTCTAAGGTGAGCATGCTTCAAAGGCTGGAGAAAGAAAAGGAAGGGAATCCAGAAATGAATACCAGTCAGACCCTGCCTTCACACAGCTCATGGCTCTTAGTCTGGATGTAAGGAGGAGGGAGTCTTAGAGGTGAGGAGGTCCTGCCCAGAACGTGTCTTCTCACATGGACCCTTATTCCCTGCAGTTCTCTATCCACTAGGAAGATCCATTCCAGTCCAGTATAGGTTCTCCTGCTCTCTATGTCTTGGGAAAGCCAGCTTCAAAAAAGAAGGATGTGGCAGTAGAAGCAGCAGTCAGAGGCAACTGGTAGCTGTGTCTTGCTGAGTTTGATGAGCAGAAGAGCCAGGTTCGGGCTCTGTGTAGCCTGAACACAGGGGGGTTGTACTTTGTGATCAGAGTCCCAATTACTTTATAATCTGTGCACCAAAGAGTCCTGGTGCTGGGGTAGATTGAATTTTGTGATTAGGCAGAATAATGGCCCCCAAAGATGCCTTATGTATGCCCTAATCCCTGGAACCTGTGAATATGTTGGGTTATAGGGCAAAGAGGGAATTAAGGTCATGAATCAGCTCAAAATAGGGAGATTAACCTGGATGAGGTGGGTCTAAAATAATCACAAGTATCCTTAAAAGTAGAAGAGAGAGGCAGATGAGGAAATTCAGAGGGAAATGTGCCTGTGGCAAAAATGGTCATGGAGAGGCAACGTTGCTGACTTTGAACATGAAGAAGAGGCGTAGGCCAAGACACATGGTCACAAGTCAGAAAAGACAAGGAAATGGATTCTCCCCTTGGGGCCCCCAGGAAGAAATACAGACCTGTTGGCACCTTGATTTTAGCCCAAGGAGACCTGGATTGGACTTCTAACTTCCAGAGGTTAGTGATGTGTTTGAGGCTACTAACGTTGCAGTGATTTGTTACAGCAGCAATGAGAAACTAATACAGGTTCTGGTCCTCTCTAAACAAGCTTCGTTTTGCTCAGTTTCAGGCATTTGTGATTCCAAGTAATATTTCACTCACATGTGGAGTTCCAGGGCTGAAAATCTGAAAGTGAACCAAGTCCATGTAGACCCTGTCTGCTTAAGAGTTGACAGTCCAGTGGGGAAAGTTGAGAATGCATCAGGTCCCACGTAGGGGAGCTGGAGGAAGTTCTCTAGGAGCAGCCCTCCTGGGAATAACTTTAGCTTTCTGGAATTAGGGCCTTGTCTTCAAGGGTTGAGCTTTGTTGATACAGGGGGATGACCCCACAGGGCCAAGCAATGGGGCCCAGGAAGTGTTTGTTGAATTCAATTGAGTTGAGTGGAAGTTTTTTTTTTTTTTTTTTTTTTTTTTTAAGATGGGGTTTCACCATGATGGCCAGGCTGGTCTTGAACTCCTGACCTCAGGTGGTCCACCCACCTTGGCCTCCCAAAGTGCTAGGATTACAGGCGTGAGCCACCGCGCCCGGCCTTGAGTTGAGTGGAACTTACAAGTGGACTCTTAAATTCTGTTTCATTTTTTCATCTGAGAATTCTTTGTTCATAATGCTAGGAGTACCCCCAAGAGCTTTCTGAAGCAGCAGAGGCCACAATACTGCTGAGTTTATCTCTAGCGAGGGTGATTTTTTCCACATATCAGTCACATAATTCCCAAGGCCCTTTCCTGTGGTCACTGATGTTTCTTCAGCAGCAAGAATTAGCTTGGGTCTGAATTAGCTTACTTGCTGGGCACATGTATCCTCTGTCCTGGTGCTCCCTTGGTCCCAGCATGATATTTACATGTCCGCTAGAGCGAGCATCATGTTTTACTGTGGATTGTGTTATTTTATCTGACTGTCCTATTAGGCTACAGGCAGCTGGAAGGTCCAACCATGTCTTATTCAATTTTGTAGAGTGACAGTTCTTAGCAAAGTGCTGGGGGCTTGGAATACTCTAGCGGCTCAGTAGATGTTTATGAATCAACTAATGAATGAGGTTTTGTCCTGGCTTGCTCTCTAACTTCATATTTCCTTCCATGGCAAGACAAAAGTAGGAGCTGTTAATTCCAACTTAGAGTGAAATGCTTCATGGACCCATGTGGCAACTGAGCTAGTCCCTTAGAAGGGAGTAGAGTAGATGGGTGTGGTAGCTGTGCAGAAGACGAGGGGAAGGTCAGTGTGGGTCCAGGTACAATGTGTGCTTGGGGACTAATGATCAGCTTGGTGTAGCTGTGGCACAGAGGACATAAATAGTTGTAATGAGAATTGAATTTAAGATTGTAGATTGGGTACAGATCATGATGAACTTTTGGTGAAGTGTAAGGGGAGGCTTGGAATTAATCCTCTGGCCAAAGGGTCAGGGGCCAAGGAAGTGTTTGAAGGATATGAGAAAGTAGATTGTGGTAATAGTTGTAGGGGTTTAGTTTAGATATTTTGGAGGGTTTTCCTAAGGTTAATAGGCCTGAGTTATCAATCTCTCAGACATTTTGAAATGATTATAAATAAGCTTCCTGGGATCTTTTAAGGCATGGTCTCTGTTGGGACCCTACAAGAGAATCTATAGAGTGTCTCAGATGTCTCCAGACTTAACAAACTCCATTTGTAACTTTTCCTCCTGGGAATAAGCCTGTGTGGATGTGCTGTCCTGAGAGACTCCAGTGCTGAGCATCACTGTTGGAATCAGCCAGAGGTCTCCAGGCCTTCAGGGGACATTAATTATCCATCCCCATGTAGCTTATTCAGTCCAAGAGGTGATGAATTGGACTTGAGGTGTGTGCAGTACATCACCATTTGGCTCAAGGGTGCAAACTCTGTGTCCTTCATGTCATTACCTAAGAATAATTCACAAAATGTTCTAAAAAGCTGCTGGGAAGTATGAAGAACAACTTGTATACTTCTGGATTTTCTTTCCTCCAATCACCATTGTTCCCTGGAAGAAGAGGCCTCTTAATCCCTGGAGTCTGGATCACAATCCCACATCTGAGACCTTTTCTTAATTTCCTGGCATAGGTTGGATTGGTAACCCAGACCTCATGTCATGCAGAGGAGAAAAGGACCTTATCTTCCTCCAGACCTGGTGGAACAAATGAAGATCAGGGGTTGCTGGTGAGGTCTCGGTGGAGAGACAGTCTGTTGGTTCATGGCCAGAGTGGAGTGCTGGAGAGTTCAGGAAGGCCAAGAGGAATTTTCAGGGCACTAGAGAGGAGAGCTGAAGGTTGGGATCACCTGTCCCTGTTCACCATTACAAAGTGAGGCAGCAGAGTCTGTGCCTAGTCTGTCTTATTAACCTGCCATCCTCCCACCTGCCTTAACCTTCCTTCTTTCAAGAGATGATGTGGGTTTGGAAAACCCTGACAATGGAGCATTTGCCAAGCAGTTGGGGTTGCAGTGGTGAGGAGAGACTTGTTTTCATGGACTTTTCTTGGATCCAGGCATCGGGAGCAAACTGGCATGATATGCCTGGTGGGCTTCCTTTATGGGAATTTGTCTACCAGGTTTGCAGAGCTCACATTTCCTAAATTTAAAACACACACACACACACACACACACACACACACACACACATACGAGTCATGTATTACTTAACCACAAAGATATATTCCTGGGTTGTGTCATTAGGTGATTTCATCATTGTGTGAACATGGTTGAGTGTATTTACATAAACCTTAACTGTAGAGCCTAGTAAACACCTCTGCTTCTGTATAGTCTGTTTCTCCTACGCTATAGACCTGTACAGCATATTACTGTGCTAAATACTGTAGACACTTGCAGCACAATAGTATCTGTATATCTAAATAAGAAAAGGTACAGTAAAAATATGTTATTATCATCTTACGGGACCACTGTTGTATATGTGGTCCATCACTGAGCAAGACATCATTATGTGGCTTATGACTGTATATAAACATGCATACACACACACACACACACACACACGCAAACACACACACACACACGCATACATGCAGAGGGACCATTTGATAGATAGCATGCATAGGTTTTTGTGGATGAAGCGCTCTGTTGGTCTGTGTTGTGTTGTTTGCCAGCAATCGTCAACACATAGAGGTAGAAGGCACTGCAAACAAAGACCACCTTGCTCTCTCTTGGCTAAACTATGTGAGACCCTGAACAATAGTACTCCCTCAAAGTGGCATTTGTGAGTTTAAGGGGACTGTGTTGAGAGGATGTTGGATTCACAGAAAGCATTTTTTTTTTTTTTTTTCTGGCTGTGTTTTCCCAAAAGTCTTAAATAATAGGCTCATCTGAATACCAGTCCTGCAGGAGGGAAGGAAATCGGAACTGACATTGGGAATGGCTCTCTCCTGGAACGCTCCTTTGCTGTGAGCTATCGCTTACACACCAGCTGGGGAGCTCCCCCCATGCTTGGCTTGTTCTCAGAACACTGTGTGCTGAGTCCATGTTTCTGGGCTTGGAAAGCCCTCAGAAGACAGCACAGGCTTTCCAGACTGCAGAGCCTTCAGCAGGCAGGCTCGCTAACAAAGGGACTCCTTTGGACATGCAGAACTGTCTTATCAGCCGGGATCTGGGTTTCACTCATGGTGCTGATGTCTTCCCCATGCCCCGTGTAGCTACGCAAGCATTTATATTAAAACATAAAATAGATGCCCTTCTCTCTTTTTGGGTTAGGATCTTAGGTGCTCAGACTCTGGTCTGGTTTCCAAAGGAATCTATAGGTCCCTGATTGTTGAAAAGAGGCACGCTCTGCTTAGTTAGAACAGGGAAAAGTTGAGCTCAAAAATTCCTCCTTTTTTTTCTCCCTTCTTTGTTCTGTATTCCCGTAGTTATTCCCTTGAATTAAACTGTTAAATCAGGCTTAGTTATCTGGCTGTGTTAGGAGAATCCAGAACGTGGACTGTTTTCCAGACTTCCTCCACTAACAATGCTAGCATGATTTTTCCCATTTCAGTACTATCTGCCTCCTGCCTTTAGAAAGGGGAAAACAGAGGCACAGAAATAAAAGCAAAAATGTCCACTCTGCGATTTTTACTCCATCACTGACACCACTGGCTTCCCAGTTCGATGGTACACAGTCATGCCCAAGAGACCCAGAAAGAGGGTTGTCCAAAACAGCTTGGTGGAACTGCTCTGGATTTTGCTCTGGGATGATTAGTCCATGGCTCCACTCTGAGTTTATGCTGTAGTCTTGGGCACACAAGTTGGCTTCTCTGAACCTTGGTCTCTCCCCAGGCAAAATGAGGGGGCTGATTTAGACCCTTTTATTTCTGACATTCCCAGCCTTCTGACCTCCTCCTAGCAGGCTGCTGCTGCTCCAGCAGGCAAGATCACTAACACAGAGATTTATGTGGGCCACTGGCTTTCCCCAGCAGCCCATTTCCACAGCTTATTACCAGAGGGACAGGAGTCATTAGCCTGCTTTGCTTACTGAAGCCTTCACTCTCAAGATTTTAGGTAGTGGTGGCAGCTTTAACCCCGCTGGGCTCACAGCAACAAAATTTCTGTTGCACTTTATTATCCTAGAACTGAAAAGTGAGTTAGGAGAGCATTGGTGGGTAATGAGAACATAACGCCTTTCAGTAACTGCTGATCTCAGTTGAGTTGGGTAGGGACAGGGGCATGTGTAGGAATACACAGGCCAGGAAGGAGATAGGTGGTTCTTCCTTATGCTGGGAATGCATACTTAGATTAATAGTGGGTATTAGAAGGGATGGGAGGAGTAGTTGTAATATTATGTGGAAAGCAAGTGGGAGAACCGTGAAAAAAATGATCCTGTACGTGGAAAAGAATAGGAAGGAGGAAATGGGCATTGCCTAGCGTTGGTTCTTGATGGTTAAGCTCAGCTTTTATTTATTCGATAGGTCTGCAAATGTAGACTTCTAGTATTTTCTCGAAGGGTCAGAAGAATTGTTTTCAGCAGGGACACAAAGACTTTGGAACTTGAAGTCTGAAGAGTAGGGAGATTTCTTTCCAGGGGTTGATACTTCTGGAATTTCTGCCATGGGAACTAAGTATTTGTTTAGTATCAATCCTATGAGATGTTTGGGAAAAAAAGATGTATCCCAATAAATTCTGAAAATGCTGCGGGCGAGAACATTATACAATATGATAGCAATGTCTCTGTAATCCTATAGGGTGAGGGAAGCTATTTAATTTTGTTTAACCTTGAGCCACTCGAGTGTATTTGAGAACAGCATCATTTACATTTTGAGACAAATATCCACGAATCCCACACAACTGGCATTCTATGGCTCTGACATTAGGAAATGCTACCCCTTGGTGAACTCTGCTAGTGGAAATGATTGGTTTGGGGATGTTTTGCTGCACAATTGCAGTGTCTGATCAAGGTCTGTGTGTGGGATTTTATTGCTCTCTAGATCCCAGGAAAGACATGTACATGGATTTATATTTGATTTTTGATAAATCAAGCAAGGGCATCCTGAAACTCCAAACTCAAGGTATAACCCAAAAATTAATGAAATAAAAATAAAGTGACTATAATCAGTTGTGCAACAGCTGGCAAGGTATACAAGCCCACTTTCAAATCTCCCACTAGGGAGACACATAAGTTAAAGAGGGAGAAAATACAGTAGCGAGTGGCTAGAGACGAGCAGTTTGCCTAAATTAATGCCTCCATCTGGAGAGAGAGAAGCCATAACGAAGGCTGTTTTAGGTTGTGTTCTTTAGAACAGATAGCCTGAGGCAAACATGCTAACATTTGACTGAAAAGTGCAGTCCTAAGGTGGCAAGAATGAGGGCTACAAAAGAGGAAGCAGGAAAGGAGGGAAAGGAAATACAAACTCGTGTGTTACTGAGTTTACCACAGCCTTAAAAGAAGACCAACAGTGAGCTGTTTGTTCCCGTGGGAAATCTTTGGAGGAAAGGTAAGGAACAGTGTTGGAAGATCTTGGAATAGTCCTTTGGAAAAGCAGAGAGGAAGAAGAACTTATCTGCTGACTCCTTCCTATCTCTTGCTTCTTAGCGTTCAGAGGCTAACCTTTGAGGCAGCTGCAGGGAAAGCCAGAGCCTCCCTAGATCCAGCTGGGTTAGATGTGAGCAGTGGAGCTGCTAAACCTCACACCTCAGCAGGCATGCTGGAGGCCATGCCAAAGCCCAGCTCCTGCTCTGCGGGGCGGCCGGGATGGCTGGCAGTGTTAGAGGATAAGGCGATGGCAGTGGTAGCATCTGAGATGCTACTGAGCAAGCAAATGAGGTCCAGGGGCAGGTGGGGCTAAGCAAATTTGGAGAGAAAATAAGTGGAGTCTAGTATAAGGACTATCTTGAGAAATAGAAACAGGCATAATCCCTTGGAGGGAGAATGCAGTAAGTTACTTTTTTCCAATGTCAGATTTGAGGACCTAGGCATGATGATAGAGGATGGACAAGATAGGGCAGGCAGTCAGAAAGCCAACCTGTTAACAGTCCCACATTATCTTCTGACATTTTGCAGGAGTCACATCTATGCAGTGGAGGACGCATTTGAGCCACTTTTCTACATTCTCCTCAAGTAGCAACTCCATCTGGGGGGCGATCTCCAGCCTGGCCCAGGAGATGCTGGGGGGCCTTATGTTTTAGGAGTTAGTTTTGCCTGTTCTTGCATTCAGACTATGGCAAGTTTATTATGGTTGAACCTTGGCTCATCTACTCCCAGAGACTGATACCTCCTTTGTATGGAAACCCTCCTTCACTTTGTGGTCTCCAGACGGACACTTGGCAGGCTTGGCCCAGCTGGAAGGCCATCTAGAGTTACATCTTTATAGGAGCTCACAAAGATTGTTTTCCTCAAGCTTCTCAAATGTTTTGCAAATGAAAAAGGAAAGGAAAAAAAGAAAAGAAAAGGAAAAAAAGCAAAACAACCCCTCCCCTTCTACCACATAACTTGGGCAAGGACCTGGGGTGGCTTCTGAGTTTCTGGTCTACAAGGACAGAGCATCCTCTCCTTCTGGGAGGTATAGCACTTAACAGGATGTTTTAGAACCATGGGGCAAAGCAAGGCTGAGTGGAAATCAGAGGTCTGTGTCTGGGCATGAGGTTTAGGGGTTGGGCTGATTTGAACATCGAGTTCATCTCAAGTTGCCATTTTTACACTGTAAGCTGCTATCCAGGTCAGGGTGGTTACATAACTTTCCTAAGGTCACAAGGCAGCACGCAAGACATTGGCTCTAACTCAGGCATGCCTGAGTCCAAATCCGTTTGAATCTCTCCCTTACCTCATGGGGTAATGCCTCCCTTCAAGGCTCCTAGGCTTGGCACGTAGTGATGATTGAAGGGCTTTCAATTCCCTGCAGAGCAATTGCCTAGTACTGTCCTTAGAGGTGAACATGATTAAATTAAAATAAATTTAGAACCTGGGAAACTTGGACATCCGTCAAGACTTCCCACATTGACATCCTCTCCTTATCCCCTTCAGGGACTGGCTCTCCTCTGCTGCTAGAAAATGTCCTTGTGGCAGTCCTGCCTCTGGGTTAGGGCTGGGTTTCCTTTTAGCTTGGTGAAGTTTCTGATTTGTTCCTGGGCGTGGCCTCTGTTTACTGCGGTGACAGCCTATTGCAAAGGTCATTGTGGCCATCCCCCAGCTTCTGAGCACTGGGATTCCTAAAGGAAGGCCACAGTAGGAGAAAAGGGTCTTTCCTGTTTTTGTTTTAGTTTGTAATTTTGAGATTCATCAAAGTGCCATTTATTAATGGATTTGTTTATAAGTACAACATAAGAAAAAAAATTGGTTTAATTTTGACTTTGTTTAGAAGAATCTTCCAGACGACTTATGTCATCGCTTAAAATCAGGACTGTTTTTAGCATGATTGTTATTACATCTCAGAGAAAAAAGATTCTAGAACCAAAGTTCCCTAAGAAGGCCCAAATCCCCTAAATATACAAGAGTTATGCTAGAAATATATGTGTCCCTTGGCATTTCTTAGATGTTGTTTTATTTCAAAGGCAGAAGGAGCTTACTTCTTCTTTATAAAGACCAGTACAACTCTCTTTGGATAATTAGAAATATATTCACTAATAAAATGTTAAATCTGAGAAGGATCTTTGCAAGCATGCAGGCCAGTGATTTTCAAATATATTTCATGAAAACTTGGAGCCTCATGAAGGAGTTTCAGGGATACTGCAAACATTTATTTTATTCACATTTTATTCTAAAAATATGTAAACCACTTTAAAAGTTCTAATAAAAGCAACATGTATTAGACACCACACTTTAATGTATTTGAGAACTCCAAAAAGTTAACTTGCGTTGCCAGGTTATTAGGCAATGTTAGTTACTATAAAAAAATTACACAACGGTTTCAGTAAAATAATAGAATAAAGCCCAAAATTGGTGTTCATGAATGCTGGGCAACTCTCCTTCAAGCAGAGACGTGGGGTGCCCGACTTATTCCTTCTTGAGGCTCCACCATCTTCCACTCAAGACTTTCAAGTTGTCTGTGTTCCTCTGCATTGAGGCAACAGAAAGGAAAGGAACATGAGAGATTAAGTGTCCAAGGCTCTTTGGGTGCAGTGCACATCCTACACTCGATCTTAGCCAAAAGACTGAGAAGCGATGCAGCACACATCCTTCCTTTCACATGCTATTGGCTAGAAATCTGTCACGTGGCCTCATCTAACTGTAAGGGGCTCTAGGAAATGTTGTCCACCTGTCTGGGAAGAACGGAAAGAACTGGGCTTGGAAAACAGCTAACCTGTCTCTGCTTTACTGAGTTATCTCTCCTAGGCACATACTTACATACTTGGAAATCAGATCTGTTGATCTTAGGAATAACCATTTTTTTTTTTGAGACAGGGTCTTGCTCTGTTGCCCAGGCTAGAGTGCAGTGGCAGATCCCAGCTCACTGCAGTCTCAACCTTCTGGGCTCAAGTGATCCTCCCACAGCAACTTCCTGAGTAGCTGTGACCAGAGGTGCAAGCCACTGTGCCCAGCTAATCTTTTAAATTTTTTGTAGCTATAGGGTCTCACTATGTTGCCTAGGCTGGTTTTAAACTCCTGACCTCAAGTGATCCTCTCATCTTGGCCTCCCAAAGTGCTGGGATTACCGGTGTGAGCTACCATGCCCAGCCTGAATAATCATTCTTAAACCATTTATCTGTGTGAATCTGAATTTTGAGACTGTGTGATTAAGGTGTCAGATTAATAAAAGGTGTCAGCTTTTATTCATAGTTCTGGACGTGATATTTCTGTATTCATGAAAACAGCCTCATTTGTCTCATTGTTCACGTAAATATCAAATAAATCTTATACATTTAAACTTAAGAAATGTTTTTGCTTATAAAATGCTACTTTTAATATGCTCTATAAATTATGAAGTTTTACTGCTAAAAAAACCTTGGGAAAAAAAACATCAATCAAGTACAATGTCCTTATCTTCCAGGAAATTGAGGCACAGAGAGAAGAGGACACTTGCCTGTGGTCCTGGCCATACACTGATAAAGAAACAGCTGGTGTTTGAATTCAGACTTCCAGGCTCTTAGGTAAGTGTTTTTTTCTTCCATTTCAACTTGTTCCAGGCCTTCATGGCCCTCATAACTCAGATAGTTTTCAGCCCATTTTCATTTTATCAATCTTCAAGGGAGAGAACAGCTGAAGTGTAAGAGTTGTTAAATCTGTCATGAGATTTAATGTCTTGCATTTTTGGTCCAGCTGCTTCATGAATCAGTATTCAACAAGCACTTATTGAGCATTTATTATATGCCACACATGATGCTGGGAGCTGATGATGCAGTGATGCAATCGGCATCTTTCCAGAAGGATCTTGTAGTCCAGCAGAGGAGCCAGATAATTAATACACCATGGAACAAAAGTAGAAATGTATATATTTGCAAATAGGTGCTATGAAGGAAATAAGAAAAGGATGAAATGGAGAAAAACTAGGTGAGGTGCCCTCCTTCAGATGAAGAGATTAGGAGCCAATGAAGTCCTTGGCTTGGTTCTGGACACATTCCAGGCTTGGGCGTGTGAACAAGCCACGGTCCTGGAAGGAATGGCATCTTTCCCCTGTGAACATCACCAGCGAGATTCCTGGCCTGAGAATGTAGGTCCTCACTGTTTTTGCGGCATAAGCAACATAAAACTGTCGGAGGTTGCAGAATGTGCACAGATGTTGAAATAAGTATAAATAATTAAAAGATGAAAGTGAGTCAAGCTTCCTCCAAGAACTAAATAAGGAAAGGGTTTTCCCTGATGGCTGATGAAGTAGCTAAGTGAAATATCAAAGATAAATAGCTTTTCCATTTTCTTAAAGGAGGAGGTTATGAAAAAAATTATTAAATATTAATTGGCATACTTGCTGCCTTTCCCTTCTCTCTGAGTTTTTGTATCTGCAACCTGTTCTGGCATCTTCCTATGAAGACAGATGAGGCAAGGTTATGCAGGTGGTGGGTACTGAGATGGATACAGACCAGTGAGCAGTGGGCATAGATGGAAGTATGTGTGTATGTGTATGTTGGGCTGCACGTCTAGGAGGTCATGATAGGTGTCCTTATGAGCTTCTCAGAAAGGGGGCGATTTGCTCAGGGGGATTGTGTGGTACCTTAGAATGACAGGGTCCTAGATGAGAAAAGGATCTTAAAGAGCACCTATGGGTTCAATCTTCTCCCACCCCCCGCCCCCTGCGCCTTATTTTCTATGCAAGAAGACTGAGGCCAGTGAGAGAAAATGATGTGCTCGGGCATGCACAGCGAGATGGTGATTGGAGCCAAGACCAGATCTCAGCGCTCTCATTTCCACCCCAGACCTGCTCCAAGACTCTATGAGCCTTCATTGAGAAGCATGGGAGTAGCAGTTAGTCTAACCAAAAAAAGAATTTGGGTTGAGTGCAGTGGCTCACGCCTGTAATCCTACCACTTTGGGAGGCTGAGGTGGGCAGATCACATGAGGCCAGGAGTTTGAGACCAGCCTGGCCAACATGATGAAACCCTGTCTCTACTAACAAAAAAGAATACAAAAATTCCAGGCATGGTGGTGCACATCTGTAATCCAGCTACTCAGGAGGCTGAGGCATGAGAATCACTTGAACTCAGGAGGCAGAGGTTGCAGTGAGCCGAGATTAGGCCACTGCACTCCAGTCTGGGTGACAGAGTGAGTGAGACTCTGTCTCAAAAAAAAGAAGAGAATTTGATTCCAGAACAGAAAGCCCTATCTTCCACCTGCTTTGGAAGCCAGAGTGGTGTGGCTAACATAGAAAAGAGATGAGGACTGGAAATGTACAGCCCAGTATGACCACTGCGGCCTTGTGGCTACAGACAGAATGAGATCAGATGGAGGATGGGGTGAATGAGGCAATTGTTTTCCAACATCTCAAGTTGAAATTAAGTTCCTGGTGAGAACCATATATGTACTCATACCTTATGGGTACAATGATACTTTTATTTATTTTAATGAGATTTTCTTTTTCTTTCCTTCTTTGAAAACATTTGAGTAAGTCTGTATAAAGAAGTAGGGTTAATTTATTTTGAGTGAGGACAAGGAATCCAGCATAATATTTTTTGAGCCCTTTGAAGAGCCGTGTCATGTTTCTTTTCACTCTACGCATTCTCTTGGCTTTAAGCACCACTGGCATGTGTGTAAGTCTTAAGTCCACATTCCTCTTGTGGGTACCATTTGCTGGATAGCCATCTTCATCTCCTTCTCCCACAGTAATTGCAAACTCAACGTTATTTTTCTGTCTTAGGCTGAGTTTTCCAGAAAGTAGAGCCTGAGACAAAGACTTATGTATTGTCTTAGTCACAGTTCTTCAGAGAACAGAACCAAAAGGATGTATGTGTGTGTGTGTGTGTGTGTAAATAAATACAGCATTTGTTGCAAGGAATTGGTGCATGCAAGTATGGAGACTGGCAAGTCCAGAATCTGTAGGATAGGTCACCAGGCTGAAGACCCAAGCAGGGTTGATGATGCAGCTTAAGTCTGACTTCCATCTGCTGCCCAATTCTTTTATGCTTTGGGAAGAGCTGTCTTTTGTTGTATTTAGGCCTTCCACCAATTAGATGAGGCCCACCCACATTATGGAAGGCAGTCTTCTTCACCCAAATCCACTGGCTTTACTGTGAATCTTGTTTAAGAAATACCCTCACAGAAACATCCAGAATAATGTCTGACCACAGGTCTGGGCACCATGACCCAGCCAAGTTGACACATAATATTAATCTTCACATGTGTGAATAGCTCATGTGGGAAAGTGATCCCAAGGGGAAGTGAGGGAAAAGGAGTGTGAAACAAGGAAGTGGAGAGGTCCAAAACAAAGATGAATTCCCATGTGGATCACGGGCAACTGGCTGATTCAGAGGCTGGGTGGGGGAAGCACTTTTATAGATCTCAGCCTCTGCTGGTTACCTTGAAAGCAGAAATCATGTCTGGTTGTCTCCTGACATGCATGTCACAGAAGGCTCAGCTTGGACCAAAATAGGTGCTCAGGAGGATATGTACAGATGCGGTGCAGAAGGGACTATGCTTCGAACATTCATGGAAGGACTTCCTACCTGATACCCTGATGCAGAAGGCTGGGGAATGATCACATTATGTCCTCTGGCTGAGTTTCAGAACAGGCAAGGGCCTCGGTTATCTGGATTGTGTTAGGGATAGACCTGGCTCAACAAAGAGGGGTTGAGGAGAATCCATGTGCCTCAGTGGAGGCCCCCCCCTTTTTTTTTTTTACAGTGAGGGCCTTAAGAAGCCCAAGTGTAGCTTAAGCAGAAGCTGAGTTCTTGAGGTCTATCCAGGGAAGGTTAAGTTTCGGCCTGCTTGTTTCCCAAAGAGCCAGTGCTTCTAGATTCTGAGGATTTGTTCCCTAATCTCTGCTTACAGGACTCCAAGTAGCTGGAGTCTACATGAAAGGGGCCTTTGTCTGATATGGGAATGGCTTTGGGAGTTAATCTCTCCTTGGATGCATTTTAATTCATTTTAATGACTCTGCCTCCTGTTAGGCTTTTCTTCTGTGAGGGGGCTTTGTTAAAGAAATGAGGAGGAGTGAACATGAGCCCCTGAACCTTGCCTTCCTGTGAGGTTGCTGTTACAGGAAAAATAGTGTCTGCAAAATATATCAGAATGCTCTGGGAGTGAGTAGGGAAGGAGCAGAGTGGAGAGCAGGAAAAATAGATATCTAATAAACACATTCAGTATAAACACTCTGCATGCACTTACACCTTCCCCCCAGCCCCCAACACCAGTGGTGGGAGTCGAAGCAGGCAAGACAGAATGATGTCATCCCTAGGACATTGTCCTTTCTCTTGTCCCTCTCTCCCTTGCCTCTAGTTTTGTATAAACACAGCTGTTTGTGAGGAATGCTGGCTTGGGAAAACATAAACTGTCTGCATTAATGACCTTTCCTCCCTGCCAAACATCCCTTCCTACTGAACGTGGGAGACTGGAATGCTTTCAGCCCAGCAGGCCAATTGTCTTCATGTCTGCAACACCTGGTTTTTCAGCTTTCTGCTTGGGCCTGGGGTGACCAGACTCAGGGACTGTGCAAAGCCTGACAGGCCAGACAGAAGTTCACCAGCACTCTGGTTGCAGGTGATACTTCAGACCACGTGTGGAAGATTCCTAGGGGACTGCAGAGAGGGGAGGAGGGTGTCTCTTTTCCAGACTTGGGGAACGTAGGATGGAGGTTGGAGGAATAGAAGAGATCCACAGTAGATACAGGTGCTGTCTGATCTGCCAACTTTGCCCACTGGGAAGCCAAGGGGGAAGAAAATAGCAACGGGGCCAATAGCTTTGGGCCTCTACTTAGTGTCAAGCTATTGAACAGGGCATTAGGGACAACTCCACCCTCATCATAGCAACTCACCCCAGCTTCCAGTGCATTTACAGTCAGCATTTGGGACCAAAAGCCTTTTATCCTTTCAAAGAGTAGGATGCAGGGGCAGCTAAAGGAAGAACCCAAGCTTGAACTCACACAGTCCAGTTTCTTTTGAAATCCCACAGTACTGTGGTCCATAGTAATTTATTGATGGTGGTTTTCCATTTCCAGATGGTGACCTCAGGGCCTTGGAGGTTAGGATGGTCTTTATTCAAGCTACTGAACTGGCATTTTGGCTGAGAACATGTTTGCTTCCTGGCCCCTTTCCCCCAGCCCAGTCTACTAAATCTCTCTCTGTGCCCTACTCCCTTACATGGTTTTGTGACCACAGCTGCAAAGAAGTAATGAGTGCTTGCTGGGCCTCCCTTTCCAAGGATCAGGCACCTTCGATGGGTCCCAGGACAGCTGTCATTGTGGAATGAATGGGATTCAGTGCTAGAGAGGTGGGGTGGAAGAGGAGCTAACAATCTTCTGGAGTCTCCTCTTGGGTTTCCATGGGGAGAGAAGACAAGTCTTTGCCCTTGTTTCCATGCTAAGTAGAAATCACAGAGGCATACCACGGGGCTACTGGTTACCTCTTTTGCCTACAAGTTGCCAAGAAAAATGTAGATCTATAACCCACATGTACTGACTACCTGCTGTGTGTTGGGCAGGGTGCTAAGATGCTTTGCATCTGTTCCAGTTTTATCCTTGCACCAACAGTGTTACTAGGTAGTGCTATTTTATAATTAACAATGAAGAAATTGAGAAAGGTAGTTTCAGAAATGCTATTCATTGAGTCGGTGATGCAGCCCACAATCACAGAATTTTGGATTTTAATGTCTATATATTCCAAGAATTTAGAAGGAGATTGAAGAGGTAGCAATGATCACAACAAACCAGATAGATAGACAAAGGTGGCAATTGCCTGTGTGAGGTGATTTGAGGGATAAAAAAATAACATCCCTCACCTTCCCAAATATTCCTCCTACAGCCTGAAATCTATTACAGTTATTCCTTTGAGTTAAGTGTTGCCCTCTGATTTTGCTGTGTTTTTGAATGCAAATATTTTTAGAGAGAAAGTCATTTAGCAATTAAAATGGTTTCTTAAAAAAAATCCTCATTTTCGTTTAAAATGTTTTATTTTAAATTAATTGTATTCCTTGTAAGGTAATACTTAACAGAAAGTAGTTTGAATCAGAAAAAATTGGCTAGGGGGGACCTCTTAAGGGAGTTGAGAAGTGTTAATCTTTGACATTTATATTATAAGTGCATTTAAAGTAATTCCTATAAACTGATAAAATCTGTTAGGAGCAAAGGATTTCTCTTTCTCTCTTTTTTTAAGTAGTTGAAAATTTTACCCTTCTGATCTGAAAAAGAGATAGACATGGGTTTTAACTTTCTGAGATATACCTACATAATTGTAATCCCTTGAGATTCTGCTACAAGGAAAGTAAAAGAAGGAAGTTGAAAGATATGTTGGGCCGAAGTTTCAATCATGAAAAGATGAGATGATATTGGTAAAAGCACTTGGATAAACCCTAGAGTTAAATGAATAGCAGCTACTATTATTCCTCCTAAGAATTATATTGACGATGAAGGAAGAAAATGAGGTAAATAATTTCCTAAGGCAGTATTCTGAAGAGCTTTCTGCAGACCACTATGTCTTTTTTCTTTCTTCTTTTTTTTTTTTTTTTTTAGATGGAGTTTCGCTCTTGTTACTTAAGCTGGAGTAAAATGGCACGATCTCAGCTCACTGCAACCTTCGCCTACTGGGTTCAAGCGATTTTCCTGCCTCAGACTCTCGAGTAGCTGGGATTACAGGCTCATGTTAATTTTTTTTTGTATTTTTAGTAGAAACGGAGTTTCACCATGTTAGCCAGGCTGGTCTCAAACTCCTGACCTCAGGTGATCTGCTCACCTTGGCCTCCCAAAATGTTGGGATTACAGGTGTGAGCCACTGCGCCTGGCCTGTCTTGGGTTTTTAGTACGTGCTACATGATTGCAGTGTTTTCTGGTTAAACACATTTGGAAAACACTGGCTTAAACAAAGTTAAGTATGTTTCTTTACCATAGGAGTTATCAGAACTTTATAGTTATACATGGTAATTCTCCCGGGGGTAGACTGTATAGTATAGAGGCTTTCCTAAACTTATTTGACCAGCACAGAATCCTTTTTTGAGGAATGGGGGATAGGGTGACATTTCATGAAACCAAGTATCCCCTGGAACATAGTATGAGAAACACAGCTCTAATCAATAGTCACATTGGCTATAAGAGCTTTTGACACTAAGATGTCTTGAAGCCTTAGGAAAGCAGGGGATTATATTCCTAGTTAAGAGGGGATACAGAGTTATAGATGTACAGACAATTACTTACATTCATATTAGTGAATAAGCACAGGGAATTGAATAAAAAGGCATTTTGACTGGGCCGTTTAAGCCCATTTCATCTCTAACATGTGCCAGGATCCCAAGCTTCAGTAAAACTGTGTCAGGGAGACAGGCTGACACAGTTGGGCAGTAAGTAGCTCTATCCTTCCACCCTGCTAATCGAGGGCTTGCCTCGGTCTCTCTCCCCTCCAAGCCATTCTAGTCACTGCTGTTAATCTTGGCAGAACTTTGATCATGTAACAACCCAAGGTATGTAAAGTTAAATTTGGGTTCTCCAGTCTGACATGTAGAGCCCTTCACTTTTTGGCCCTGCAATTATGATGTGGTGGTTCAGATAGTCTGAATTCAAATCCTAGCTTCACTACTTAATAGGGATATGAGCTTGGGCAAGTTATTTAACTTCTTCATGCTGGAGAGAGATTTAGTAGACTGGGCTGGGTGTGAGGGGCCAGGAAGCAAGCATGTTTTCAGCTGAAATGCCAAGTTCAGTTTTTTTCACTAGTAAAATGGGAGTAGAAGCATCACCTTACTTACTTAACTGAGTCATGAGGCTTCAACAGAGACCACCTGCCATATATTAAGAGCTCAAGGTTGCTATCATTGACATCTTGCCTGGGTGCCCTGTGTGTACTCTGAGCTCTGGCTTCAGCTGAAAACAGAAACTCACTCTGTATTTCTCCATCTTTGATCACGTCCTTTCCTCCACTTAAAATGCCTTGCCTATTCTCATCTTGGCCTTAACAACAACAAAAAACCCAGCAAGATATATCTCCATCCTACTTGCCCCATGAGACCTTCCTGGATTTCCCAACTTTCCCTCCTCTAAATCCCTCACATTCTTTTGTAGGTTTCTTAGACTTTGAACATCCAGCTTTGTACTTTTGCATTGTGTAATTTATTTTATCCTTGGGAAGGTGTCGCATTTGTCTTTGATTTTCTGATGCCTGGTCTGATGTCCTTCATCAACTGGATTTTCACTGAAGGTTGCCTGAACTGTTACATTTCAGGGCATTCTACTGAGATACAGATACTCCCTTAGTGAAATTATCTCTCTTTTTGTTTTTCCCTTCACTTTTTTTTTAATTGTACTTTAGGTTCTGGGGTTCATGTGCAGATCATGCAGGTTTGTTGCATAGGTACATACATGACAATGTGGTTTGCTGCCTCCATCCCCCCATCACCCATATCTACCGTTTCTCCCTATGTTATCCCTCCCTACCTCTCCACTCCCCTGCTGTCCCTCCCTTGGCCCCCCTCAACAGACCACAGTGTGTGGTGTTCCCCTCCCTGTGTCCATGTGTTCTCGTTGTTCAACACCCGCCTATGAGTGAGAACATGCGGTGTTTGATTTTCTGCTCTTGAGTCAGTTTGCTGAGAATGATGGTTTCCAGATTTATCCATGTACCTACAAAGGACACGGACTCATCATTTTTTATGGCTGCATAGTATTCCATGATGTATATGTGCCACATTTTCCTTGTCCCGTTTATCATCGATGGGCATTTGGGTTGGTTCCAGGTCTTTGCTATTGTAAACAGTGCCGCTATGAACATATCTGTGCATATGTCTTTATAATAGAATGATTTATAATCCTTTGGATATATACCCAATAATGGGATTGCTGGATCAAATGGAATTTCTATTTCTAGGTCCTTGAGGAAGCACCACACTGTCTTCCACAATGGTTGAACTAATTTACACTCCCACCAACAGTGTAAAAATGTTCCTATTTCTCCACATCCTCTCTAGCATCTGTTGTCTCCAGATTTTTTAATGATCGACATTCTAACTGACATGAGGTGGTATCTCAATGTGATTTTGATTTGCATTTCTCTAATAATCAGTGATGATGGGCATTTTTTCATATGTTTGTTTGCCTTATATATGTCTTCTTTTGAAAAGTGTCTGTTCATATCCTTCACCCACTTTTGGATGGGTTTGCTTTTTTTCTTGTAAATCTGTTTTAGTTCTTTGTAGATTCTGGATATTAGCCCTTTGTCAGATGGGTAGATTGCAAAAATTTTTTCCCATTCTGCTGGTTGCCAGTTCACTCTAATGATTGCTTCTTTGGCTGTACAGAAGCTCTGGAGTTTAATTAGGTTCCATTGGTCTATTTTGGCTTTTGTTGCCAATGCTGTTGGTGTTTTAGTCATGAAGTCTTTGCCTGTGCCTATGTCCTGAATGGTTTTGCCTAGGTTTTCTTCTAGGATTTTTATGGTGTTAGGTCTTATGTTTAAGTCTTTAATCAATCTGGAGTTAATTTTAGTGTAAGGTGTTGGGAAGGGGTCCAGTTTCTTCTTTCTGCACATGGCTAGTCAGTTTTCCCAACACCATTTATTAAACAGGGAATCTTTTCCCCATTGCTTGTTTTTGTCAGGTTTGTCAAACATCAGATTGCTGTAGATGTATGCATTGCCTCCAAGGCCTCTGTTCTGTTCCACTGGTTTATATATCTGTTTTGGTACCAGTACCATGCTGTTTTGATTACTGTGGCCTTGTAGTATAAAGTCAGGTAGTGTGATGCCTCTAGCTTTGTTCTTTTTGCTTAGGATTGTCTTGGCTATGTGGGGTCTCTTTTGGTTCCATATGAAGTTTAAGGTGTTTTTTTCCAGTTCTGTGAAGAAGGTCATTGGTAGCTTCATGGGGATAGCATTGAATCTATAAATTACTTTGGGCAGTATGGCCATTTTCACAATACTGATGCTTCCTAACAATGAGCATGGAATGTTTTTCCATCTGTTTACGTCCTTCTTATTTCTATGATTAGTGGTTTGCAGTTCTCCTTGAAGAGGTCCTTTACATCCTTTATTAGTTGTATTTCTAGGTATTTTATTCTCTTTGTAGCAATTGTGAATGGGAGTTTGCTCATGATTTGGCTCTCTGCTAGTCTGTTATTGGTGTATAGAAATGCTCGGATTTCTGCACATTGATTTTGTATCCTGAGACTTTGCTGAAGTTGGTTATCAGTTTAAGGAGATTTTGGGCTGAGATGATAGTGCCTTCTAAACATACAATCATATCCTCTGCAAATAGAGACAATTTGACTTCCTCCTTTCCTAATTGAATACCTTTTATTATTTTTTTCTTGCCTAATTGCTCTGGCTAGAACTTCCAATACTATATTGAATAGGAGTGGTGAGAGAGGGCATCCTTGTCTACTGCCAGATTTCAAAGAGAAGGCTTCCAGTTTTTGCCTGTTTAGTATGATATTGGCTGTAGGTTTGTCATAAATAGCTTTTATTATCTTCAGATGTGTTCCATCCATACATAGTTTATTGAGAGTTTTTAGCATAAAGGGCTGCTGAATTGTGGTTTTTGACTTTGGTTCTGTTTATGTGGTACATTTATAGACTTGCATATCTTGAACCAGACTTGCATCCCCAGAATGAAGCCTACTTGATCGTGATTGATAAGCTTTTTGATGTGCTGTTGCAGTCAGTTTGCCAGTATTTTATTAAGATTTTTGCATTGATGTTCATCATGGATATTGTCCGGAAGTTTTCTTTTTTTGTTGAGTCTCTGCTAGGTTTTGGTATCAGGATGATGTCGGTCTCATAAAATGATTTTGGGAAGGATTCACTCTTTTTGGATTGTTTGGAATAGTTACAGAAGGAATGGTACCAGCTTCTCTTTGTATGTTTGGTTGGTAGGCTATTAATTGCTGCCTCGACTTCAGCCCTTGTTATTGCTCTGTTCAAGCTTTCAACTTCTTCCTGTTTTACGCTTGGGAGGGTGCAAGTGTCTAGGAATTTATCCACTTCTTCCAGGTTTACTGGTTTATGTGCATAGAGTTGTTTGTAGTAATCTCTGATGGTGGTTTGTATTTCTGTGGAATCGGTAGTGATATCCCCTTTATCGTTTTTTATTGCATCGATTTGATTCTTCTCCCTTTTCTTTTTTATTAATGTGGCTAGTGGTCTATTTTGTTGATCTTTTCAAAAAACCAGCCCCTGGATTTATTGATTTTTTGAAGGGTTTTTTGTGTTTCTATCTCCTTCAGTTCTGCTCTGATCTTAGTTATTTCTTGTCTTCTGCTAGCTTTTGAGTTTTTTTGATCTTCCTCCTCTAGCTCTTTCAATTTTGATGATAGGGTGTCGATTTTAGATCTTTCCTTGCTTCTCTGGTGGGCATTTATTGCTATATAGTTCCCTCTAGATACTGCTTTAAATGTGTCCCAGAGATTCTGGTATGTTGTCTTCATTCTCATTGGTTTCAAAGAACATCTTTATTTATGCCTTCATTTTATTGTTTATCCAGTTGACATTCAGGAGCAGGTTGTTCAGTTTCCATGAAGTTGTATGGTTCTGAGTTAGTTTCTTAATTCTGAGTTCTTATTTAATTGCCCTGTGGTTTGAGAGACTATTTGTTATGATTTCCATTCTTTTGCATTTGCTGAGGAGTGATTTACTTCCAAATATAGGTGCGAGGTGGTGCTAAGGAGAATGTATATTCTGTGGATTTGGGGTGGAGAGTGCTGTAGATGTCTATTAGGTCTGTTTGGTCCAGATCTGAGTTCAAGTCCTGGATATCCTTGTTAATTTTCTGTCTTATTGATCTGTCTAATATTGACAGTGGAGTGTTAAAGTCTCCCACTATTGTTGTGTCAGAGTCTAAGTCTCTTTGTAGGTCATTAAGAACTTGCTTTATGTATCTGGGTGCTCCTGTATTGGGTGTGTATATATTTAGGATCGTTAGCTCTTCTTGTTGCATTGATCCTTTTACCATGATGTAATGCCCTTCTTTGTCTCTTTTGATCTTTGTTGGTTTAAAGTCCATGTTATTAGAGACTAGGATTGCAACTCCTGCTTTTTTTTTTGCTCTCCATTTGCTTGATAAATCTTCCTCCATCCCTTTATTTTGAGCCTATGTTTGTCCTTGCACATGAGATGGGTTTCCTAAATACAGCACAGTGATGGGCCTTGACTTTTCATCGAATTTGCCAGTCTGTCTCTTTTGATTGGGGCATTTAGCTCATTTACATTCAAGGTTAATATTGTTATGTGTGAATTTGATCCTGCCATTTTGATGCTAGCTGGATGTTTTGCCTGTTAGTTGATGCATTTTCTTCATTATGTCAATGGTCTTTACCATTTGGTACATTTTTGGAGTGGCTGGTCCTGGTTGTTCCTTTCCCTGTTTAGTGCTTCTTTCAGGAGCTCTTGTAAGGCAGCCCTGGTGGTGATGAAATCTCTCAGCAATCCCTTGTTTGTAAAGGATTTTATTTCTCCTTCGCTTATGAAGCTTAGTTTGGCTGGATATGAAATTCTAGGTTGAAAGTTCTTTTCTTTAAGGATGTTGAATATTGGCCCCCACTGTCTTCTGCCTTGTAGGGTTTCTGCAGAGAGATCTGCTGTAAGTCTGATGGGCGTCCCTTTGTGGGTAACCCCATCTTTCTATCTGGCTGCCTTTAGCATTTTTTCCTTCATTTCAACCCTGGTAAATCTGATGATTATGTGCCTTGGGGTTGCTCTTCTTGTGGAATATCTTTGTGGTGGTTCTCTGTATTTCCTGGACTTGTATGGTGGCTTGCCTTGCTAGGTTGGGGAAGTTCTCTTGGATAATATCCTGAACAGTGTTTTCCAGCTTGGATTCATTCTCTCTGTCACATTCAGGTATACCTATCAAATGTAGATTAGGTCATTTCACATAATCCCATATTTCTTGGATGCTTTTTTCATTTATTTTCACTCGTTTTTCTGTTCTTGCCTTCTCGTTTTATTTCATTAAGTTGATCTTCAATCTCTGATATCCTTTCTTCTGCTTGGTTGATTTGGCTATTGAAACTTCTGTATGCTTCTTGAAGTTCTCATGTTGTGTTTTCCAGCTCCATCAAGTCGTTTATATTCTTCTCTAAGCTGTTTATTCTAGTTAGCATGTCATCTATCCTTTTTTTTCTAGGTTCTTAGTTTCTTTGCATTGGGTTAGCACATGTTCTTTTAGCTCTGAGAAGTTTGTTATTACTCACCTTCTGAAGCCTGTTTTTGTCAATTCATCAGATTCATTCTCCATCCATCTTTGATCCCTTGCTGGTGAGGAGTTGTGATCATTTGGAAGAGGAGAGGCATTCTGGTTTTTGGTGTTTTCATCCTTTTTTTGCTGGTTTCTTCCCATCTTCATGGCTTTTTCTACCTGTGGTCTTTGTAGCTGATGACTTTCAGATGGGGTCTCTGAGTGGACGTCCTTTTTGTTGATGTTGAAGCTATTTCATTCTGTTTCTTAGTTTTCCTTCTAACAGTGAGGCCCTTCTGTTGCAGGACTGCTGCAGGCCCACTCCAGACCCTGCTTGCCTGGGGATCACCCTCAGGGTCTGCAGAACAGTAAGGGATGTTGCTGGTTTCTTCTTGTGTTATCTTTGTTCCAGAAGGGTACCTGCCAAATGTTGGCCTGAGCTCTCCTTTATGACGTGTCTCTTTGGGTGTACGGGGATTGGGGAGCTGCTTGAGGAGACAGTCTGTCCCTTATGGGAGCTCAAGTGCTGTGCTAGGAGCTCTGCTGTTCCGTGCAGAACTGCTCGGCAGGAACGTTTTAGTCTGCTGCAGCGGAACTCATAACCGCCTCTTTTCCCAGGTGCTCTCACCTAGGAAGGTCAGCTTTATTTATAAGCTCCTGATGTGCTGTTGCCTTTTTTTAAATAGATGCCCTGCTCCACACGGAGTAGTCTAGTCACAGTCTAGACTACTAGTCTGCCAATACTGAGGCAGTTCACACAGCAGCTGGGCAGAGCCTGTGGCAGCTCAGCAACACAGCAGAGGTGTTGTTGAGCTGCTGCAGGCTCTGCCCAGCTGCTGTGTGAACTGCCTCGGTATTGGCAGACTGCCTTTTTAGTGGCAGATGCCCTTCCCCTCACTGAGCTGGACCATCCCAGCTCCAGCTGTGCTTGCTGCGAAACTCAATCAAGAGTGTTTCAAATTGCTTGTTTTGTGGGGGTGGTACCTGCTGATCCAGATCACCGGGCTCCCTGTCTCAGCCCCCTCCCTTTCAGTTGAATGGGTGGCTCTGTCTCCCAGGCGTTCCAGGTGTCAGTTGAAATGGCCGACCAGATTTGTGTGTGTTTCTGTGTGCCAACCCCCGGCACTAGCCGTGCTGAAAACTCGTGGTGCTTTTCAGCCTGGGAATCTTCTGTTCTGTGGGCAGTGAAAACTTGTTTCGAAATGCAGTGAGCACTCACCCTCTGCGTTGTTCTTGCTGGGAACTGCACTCCGGAGCTCTTCCTATTTGGCCATCTGGGATCCTCCCAAAACAACTTTAATATTTTTCTAATATTTACTAGATTTCAGTGACAATCACAAATATCAGGCCTCCAAGACTTTGGCCTAAGTGTGCCAATAATTTGTACAAGTGAAAAAGGATAGATGTACTTTCATGATTCTATATATTTACAATGATTTGTATGACAAAATCTTTGACTATGTCCATTGGTACACCGAAAATACTGAGGTTTGGAAGTGAGTACTTCCAAATCTTACTTGTATAAAATGGTACTTTGTACAAATGCACATGTACATGTGACATTCAGCAAATAGTGTGGGGGCTTAGTGAAAGGTGAAGTTAAAAAGGAAAGAAAAGTGGGAGACAGTGTAGGGTAGTGGAGAGAAATCACTGAACCCAAAACCTGAAGACCATGAATGAGCCAAGGAAATTAACTGCCATCTTTTCTGTAGTGGTCTGTGCTCAAATTCTAGACAACTGGCTTATAAATATAGTTGGAAGACAAAACTTATTTGTGCATTGGAGAAGGCTGGTACTAGAATTATGATAGATTTTTAGGAGTAACCCAACTAACCACTCCAGAAAAATTTCAAGTTTCTGACTAGAATTTTAGAAGTGCTGCCAGTGCTTTTCTATTTTTGAGGAGAATAAAAAGAAGCAAAAACACAGCATCTATAGCCACAAAGGAAGCTCTTTTGAGTAAACTGCCTTATTAAGATAATTTTAGCCCACAAAGGCATATAAAACAGATCACAGGCCCAGCATTTCCTCTTCAACAAAACATTCTCCACAATTCCTCTTAGCACATCAGACTTGTTCTTTAGTGCCTTCTGAAATATGAGCAAATATTACTGCACTCCAGCCATGCTAAATTGATTGTAGTTTCTCAACCATGCCATGCTGTTTCTGATTTCCCTACCCTGCTACATGAATTCTCTCTGCCTAGAGAACACTTACCTATTATATCCACTCCTACAATTTATCCATTGTCCTTTTGTCAGCCTTCAAGACGCACTTCAAAGATTATCTTCCCTAATTCTAAGAAGCGACTTGGGAAGCCAACACATATTTTGTTTTGATTCATTTTTGTATCTAATATTTACTGACTGCTTCCTGTATATAAGGCCCTAGGAATTGTAGAGAAATAATAAAATTACAAAGCAAAAACTTCCACCTGCTGCCTTTTTTTTTTTTTTTTTTTTTGCTTCAGGTATAAAATGGGCTGTAACATGAGAACAAATAACTACAACATTGTGCTACAGTCTACAGTAGGAATTGGAGGAGAAAGCATTTTCTGCCAGAAGGAGTAGGGAAGGAAGGGGAGCTTCATGAAGGACACACTATTGAGCTGGGAAAGATTTTCACAGGGTAAGTTTACAGGAAGGAGGTTGGTATAATAGGCACATATAGGTGGGAAGGTGAAGACTAAGTGTTATTAGCACAAAATTAGGCCCATCAGACCTGAAACTTTCCTGGTTTCCCAGGGAACACAAATAATCAAGAGGCTGATTGGTTTTTCAGATTTTTGAGACTTTATAGGAGCTTCCATCACCATGGCAGCCAGTTATGCTGCTGTGCATGTCAACCAAGGTTTTGATGAATATGCACCTATGTTCTTTGCAATAGACTTCTCCCTAAAATTACACAACGAAGCTCATATTTCATAATATGTGTATTAAAAGTGGCATCATGAAAGACAGCAGGAGAAAACCTGCTGTGGTCACCTTGATCACAAACTGGAAATGCTTGCCGTTTGAGCTCTCACTATTGACTTTATTATGTCCTGATGGGAGTTTGGCATTTTCTGACGTACGATACCTTTCCATGAGCGTTGAGAAATTCTCCTAGGTAGAGTTAGCTGTTCTTCTCAAACTAGGCTAAAGGCCTCACTTAGATCTCTGTCTGTCCTCTGTGTCCAGCAATGCCAAAGTCACTTCAATTCTAAGCATCCCAGCTTAGACCACCTAATCACAGCCCAATTTCTAATGGGCACTATACAGTTCCCTAAGACAAAAAGGAAGCAGACCTTGGAGCTAAATGGAATTACTTTGTAGGGGAAATATATTGTAAGTAGCTATCAAATTTAGACATATGTCTATTAAACTGGAGTTTAAACAAGAATAGCTCACGCTTATTGCATTTCTGTTTCATTCTTTTTAAGCTCCTCTTATCAAATATGGTTAGAAGAGTGAGTAGACCAGATTAACTGGAGTATATGGTATGTGTAGATAAATTGGAGAAGATAGGACATAAAAAGCAATGTGTGCAAAGTTATTGAGAGCCTTAAATGTTAAATTCGGAAGTCTCAATTTTACTTGGTATGTAACAGGGAATTACCAAAGTTTTTCACATGGGAAATTATATTATCAAAGGGATGTATTACTAGGTAGATTGATCTGGTGGCTAATTAATTAACTATGTTGGAGTTAGGAGGGTGGTGATGAGAAGTCTCGAGAAGGCATTCTCATCATTAGATGAGAGACAGCAGTTTCTCCAGAAGACAGATAACGGTGAGAAAGAAGAAGAAAGATCAAATAACATTAAAAAACTATTGCCTTTTTTTCCGGTATGTCCTTCTCATTTCTTCTAGGGTACCAGAGTATTTTAGCATATTAGTTTGATTTTTTTAACAACATGAATAATAACGTACATTTATTTTAGTACTTCCTATACATAAGATGATTTTCATGTATTATCTTTTATAATCAGCATAAACAACTCATTTGAGGTAAGTACCTCCCTATTATTCCTTCATATTACAGAATGAAGGAGCTGAGACTTAATTAAGTAACACCCAAATATTACATGGTAAGTAAATGTTAGAGCCAGGATTTGAACCCAAGTCTGTCTAACATCAAAACGCATATGCTTTTCCTATTACAGAAAGTTGAGCTTTATGAACAGAGTGTGTTGCAGCTCTCCCTTCCTTTTGTGAAAGAATTTGAATTATTTATTTGCTTAAAATATGGAGCAAACAAATTGAGTAAGTCTAGGTGGCTGAGTTTCATTTTCCCAATAGTCAGGCACATTTTCTAATTATGCATTGTATTTGCCAGATTTTAAGACTAGACAGAATTTTGCATAAATGGCAAGGCCGTACTTTATTACAAGTTCAAGTTCTGAGATACATCTTTATGTAGTTGGCTGAAACCAAGAGGCATGCTTAAATAATTTAATTCTCCCTGATTCTTTTGTAAGTAAAGGTTTCTAATACAGTGTGTCTGCTTAAATTAAGGTGTTGGTACTAGAATAGAGTCAATTCCATTGGGACAGTATCGCTTTAAGCAAATATCTATAGGGTATTGCCAGCACAAAAATCCATTTTACAGTATTTTCTAAACATTAAAAGACATCCTTTTGATTATAAGCATTATTTGAATCAGAAAGCTGATTTAAATAGTCATGTCTTTCCATTAGGCAAATGATCATTTTTCTTATTCAGCTTCAAGGAAAAAAATCAATCAGAGAATACATTGGAAAATTTTGTTTAAATGTTTGTAAGAGCTGTGGGTTGGAGAGACTTTAAATATAATTCCCATGATAATTAGATTGCAGGGTTCCCTGAATCCTTTATAGGAATATAATCTTAGTATTTTGTTTATTTTTTTATTTATTTTTGGTTTGAGGCGTTATAATAAATGGGAGTGCATTGTCAATTTTGAATGACAATGGGTATAACTGGCTCTTATTTCCTAATCTTTTATTATGGCTACCACTGCGCATTTTTCCATAGCTGTGACCCTGGGGTTCCCTGTTTACCCAGGAGAAGGCAGAGCCATTTGACCAGAAGTATCTCTGCTTATTTTCTTGGCATGTGATGAGCAATGTACTCTGGGATAACACAATTTCCTTTCTCTACCTGACTGACACATTTAATGAAATCCCAGACTGGCCACCAATTTCCATTCTACTTTGTCTTCACATTACTGTATGGGACATATGGAGTCTTTTTCTGATGCTATTTAATCCAGAGGCTATGAATAAACTCAGCACCATGTTGCACATATTGAAAATACTAACCTGTTAGATTTTTACAGACCACTGCAGGAAACTGGATATTCTTCACTTTCTCGGTTATTTTTTGGCTCACTGGGTTATAGGACTAATTCCAAGTAAAGGTGCTCCTAGAGCCTAACCATGCTGTTCTAACCCAATTAAGAAAACAAAACAACAGTAGCAACAAAGAAAAAACATGTGTGTTTGAGCTTTCATGTATGCTTTTTTTCGTTTATTTATTTAGCTTATTTTTATAGAGAGCATGATGTGTTTTAGAAACTGTTTTAGGTACTCAGAATATATCAATGATAGAAATTCCTTCCTCATGAGCTTCCATTCTAACAGAAGGTAGGGGGGATTTGAGGGCAAACAAATCATAAGTGTCATGATTTATAAAATAGAGGAATTAAGACAAGAGAGTGTTAGGGAAGTTGCAATTTAAAAAATTATGTTTTTTAAAGATGACATCTCACTATGTTACCCAGGTTGGACTTAGAGTCCTGGGCTCACCAATTCTCTCGCCTCAGCCTCCCAAGTAGCTGGGAACAAGTCCACACAATTGTGCCTGGCTAAAATTGTAATTGTAAACAGGTGGTAAGGTTAGGTTTCACCAGATAGGTAAGAACTGAACAGCGATTCCAAGTAGATGGAGAAGGAGGTCATGTGAACATTTGAGGCAAGAGCAGCAGATAAAGCCAGTTCTTAGCAACTGAAGCAGGAACACGCCTTATGTGTTTGAAACACAGGATGCAGATGAGGGTGGCTGTAGCAAGGTGAGCAAAGCGGGGATGAGTAGGAGGTAAGATACGAGAGATACAGAAGAGAAGAGCAAGTTGGGCCTTGTCATCGTGTTCAGAGCTGCATTCAGCCTTTATCCTAAGTGAAATGGGATTCATCGCAGGGTTCTGGCAAAGGAGTAACAAGATCTGGTGCACATTTAAAAATAAATGCTCTTGTTACTGATTCAAGAAGTGACTTGAAACAGGAACACTATTTGCCAGCTATTGTAGTAATCCAGGTGAGAGATGATGGAGGGTCTCAGGAGGTGGCTGCCCATGGAAGTGGTTGGATTCTGGGTTCTTTCTGGGAGTAGAAGCAGCAGGAATTACTGACAGGTTGAATGGGAATTGTGAGATAACAATTAGCGAATGACACAACCTTTTTGAGTTTCAGTAGCAGTAACACCTTTCTTTATCTATTTCACAATGTTATTGTGACAAATAAGTATACATTTGTAACTTTTGTAAAATCAAATTTATAATTTTATTGTAGATGTACTATCTTTGGATTTCTAAGTCACATTTTAACATTTAAAAGTGGACAGAGCATAGAAAATTTTCAGCTAACTGGAACACTCACAGTGGCAATAGATTTTGCATTTGACTTTAACTTTGAAATGGAAAATAAACTGGGACCAGAGATTTAGTTACTGGAAAGTAGATTCCAAAAGAAGAGTTGGGATCATTTTTGTGGCTAAGAAATAAAATGATGATAACTGACATTCATAGTGGCGACTACAAATATATGTTAACTCAAAAGAGCTGTCTACAATAAACGGTACCTGAATGGGGTTTATATTCAAACCTAGGACCATCAGACATTTAATAAAGCTGAGCACTCCCTGAGCTAGACATTCCAGTTGCTGAGGTCTTACGTGCAGATTTTACTCAAACTGACTCATTACTAGGAGTTCACAAAAGACAGTGAAGTGTAGTCACAAGTCTTTTCTTACTATCCTAGTGGTTGCAAATATTTTTAGGTAATTCATCCTGGGAATTTTCTTAAAGAAGAAAAAACCAAATATTTGGTATTTCGTTATTTTAACATTAATCATTTTTTTAGATATTTAGTGGAACAATTCTCTTTTTCAAGGATTCACTTTAATATACTGTCCAAGGACTATTGACAACAATAGATTCTTTTGTGCCCATATAATGCTATCTCTTGTTGACATTACATTTTATTTTACACATAAAACAAATTCACAGGTAACATAAGATGCATGGTTATGTTCCAAAAATGACTGTTGATTTTGTAAATTCTTAATTTTTCTGCAATATAGGCAAAAAAATTCTCAATGCAGCAAATTGTATGAGGTTCAGTAATATACACAGAGCAAGTTAACAGTAACGTGGTAACTATGAAGCTTTGACTTCTCTTGGTGTTATGATGTTTCATGGTACCTGTGGCCTCTTAGAGAAGCCACTGATGGGCTCTTTACCTCATGTACAAAAGGAACTATCAAGACCTCACCTGTCTCAAAGCAGGAGCCTAGTTTTTCTCAGTGGACCCTGTAATTCTATATTGAGGATTTTCTTCAAAGTTGACTGCTATGATCGATACTTTCTTTTTCTATGACACAGCACAATAAATGGATGACTCTGGCCATATAAATAGAAATGTCCCATCTGCTGTTATGTACCATTTTTATTTTACATTCCATCATCAACAAAATGCTGTAACAGCAGTGTCAACTACAAGAATGACTCTTGAAAATTTTTTTCTGTTTCCATTTCCACTCAATAATGCATTTTAAATCTGTATCCTTTACTTGCTTTTTCTTAGATTTATCAAAGTTTAAGCATAAGCATTTTATCAACTCTGGTTTGGGTTTCTAACTCACAGATGCTGCATCCCTACTTAGTTTCTGTTTTAAAGATTAATACCACTTAATATTCCTCCTTCTTTGTGTAATGAATAAGTTAATACATTCTCCCCAAATCTTTGTAAATTATTCAGGAGAATAATCACACATTGTTTAATTCAGAGAGAAGTCTTCAGTCATTATAACTCTCCTTAACAAGCTATTTTTCTGAGTTTTTGGAATTTTTAGGAAATGCATGTTTTATTATAGGAAAATAGTTATAATAACTATTAGTCCAAAGCTTTTTTTTTTTTTGGTGAGAATTGTGGGTATGGTTTCAAAGCTCCCAGTATCTTGGTGTGCTTATCATGTGAGTATAATTTTCAGTTATTCTTTGAAAGGTGATTTTAAAGTAGCTTATTTGAATAATTTGAAGACACAAGTTCAATATAAAAATTGAAAAATAAATAAGGAAAATGGATTTTTCTACTAATAATTCTAAGGCAAAATGACAGTGTGCTTTCAGAGGCTATACAGTTTATTGGGAGAAGCACTGGACAAGAAGACCGGAAGGGTTCAGTTCCCCATTGGTTGGCTTCATGACTCAGCCAAGTCACTTAATTACTATAGGCTTCATTATCACCAGAAGTCCTTCTGGCTGGACTATTTTGTGAGTCTGTTCTTTTATTCACTGTGTGTTACAGCTTGCCATTTCATTTTACTTCAAGCTTTACTTAACGTTTTCTCACTCTGACCCCTTCTTTAAATTTTGCTTCTCACTGGCTTTTACTATAATGACTGCTCTAGTTGTCTATTTGATAATTATTATTTTGACTAAATAATGAAATCATTAACCAACTATAGTTGCACTCTTTCTCTTCATTTTCGAAGATACCAATTGGGGGATGCAATTCTGCATTCATGATAACCCCTAACATTATAAAATAAATCTTTCCTACTGGATCCAACACTAGCTCACAGCCCTAGTGATTATTGTGTAGTTCAATGTGGAAGTGCCCTGGGTCCAATCCTTCCACACTATTTCTGTGGGTCATGTAAGCACACTCTAATGATTTTCCTATTACATCCTGTCTCCTGTGAGCTAGACCCACTCCTAGACCATCACACACAGCTCAGTAAGTTGCTGGAGAAACTGCCCTCTGTGGAGATCCTAAAACTTTTAGTTCAATGCTTGGGATGATAACTTGAACTAATTATCTATCTGTTTCTAAATGATTATGAGGCCACATCCCTTCTGCTTCACTTACTCCTTTGTATCAGCCACCATAATAAATAGTCCTATCTGTTAACCTGCATCATCTGGACCTCTAGACTCTTATTCCTGCCCTGCTTCATTCATTGCCTAGTCAAGTGTCCCTCAACCATTTTGCAGTATTACCTCATTTAAGGAGCCTCTTTAGATATTGTTTTTCCTAACTGTTGTGCCCACTCCTTGTCCCCCATTAAATTTTAATACCTATGGATATACTCTATATTGCTTACTATATTGCATATATTTATACAGTATACATGTGCTTTAGGAATAAAAAGAATAAGGTTTTTTTATTTTTCACCTCCAAGAACCAATTTTTGTCTCTTTGAGGTCAATATCACCCTGATTGAGAATGTATTATAGTCTGATTATATCTTTTACCTAGCCTGATTATATCTTTTACCTCTTCACCAGCTTCCCATACCTTTCCCCTATATGACTATTTTGTTCTTCTAAATTTATTTGATGGCTCCTGGGCAATTTTGTTGTTTCCACTTTTGGTTATTAAAAACAAGGCTTCTATGTGCGTTTGTATACATGCATCCTGGAACAGAGGTAGCAATAAGTGAAATTGTGTGGCCTTAGGGTATTTGCATCCTCATGTTTTCTAGGTAGTGCCAAGCTGTTTTCCAAAGTGCTTGCATCAATGTATGCTCTTATCAGCAATCTAAGAGTTCTTTTGTTTTACAGCCTTACCACCACTTTGTCTCATTTTAAAAATGTTATGTGAGTAATGATATTTCATTGTTCTTAGACTGACATTTTCTTAATTACTAATTAGGTTAAGCACTTTTTAAATAAGTTTATTGGTTATCTGTAGCTACACTCTTTTTTTTTTGAGACAGTCTTGCCCTGTCACTAGGCTGGAGTTCAGTGGTGCTATCTTGGCTCACCGCAACCTCTGACTCTCTGGTTCAAGTGATTCTCCTGCCTCACCTTCCCAAGTAGCTGAAATTACAGGCATGCACCACCACACCTAGCTAATTTTCGTATTTTCAGTAGAGACGGGTTTCACCATGTTAGCTAGGATGGTCTCGATTTCCTGACCTCATGATCTGCCTGCCTTGGCCTCCCAAAGTGCTGGGATTACAGGTGTGAGTCACCATGCCTGGCCGTAGCTACATTCTTTTTTGGTGAAATGCCTATTCGAATGTTTTGCTCATTTTAATATTTAGTTGTCTATAATCTTTGTGCATTTTAAGTGCAAGTTCTTTAGCCATATGTGTTAGAAATATTCTCACTCTGTTTACTGACTTTTTATTTTCCTCATGATGTCTTTGGGTGGCTGTTTTAATGTAAATAAATTTACCTTTTCCTTTATAATTAGTGCTCTTTAAGTCTTGTTTAATAAATCATTCCCTATCTAAAAGTCAGGAAGATGTTTTCCTATAATGTCTTCTGAAAGTGTTTTCATTTAGTTTTTCACATTTTTTGAAAAGGTGATTCTTTTCTGAACTGCAGAACCATCCCTACCATATTATAAGAGTCCAAATAAACATAAGTCTGTTTCTCAATGCTCTATTGTGTTCCACAGGTCTATTGACTACCATCGTACAGTATTCACTGAATTAATTGCTATAGCTTTTTATTATAGGCCCTGATATTTTGAAGAACAAATCCTTCCATCTCATTTGACTTGTTCAAAAGTACATTGGCTGTTCCTGGCCCTTTCTACTTCCACATAAATTTTAGAGACAGCAGTTTCCACAAAAACATGTTGGAATTTGATGGGGATTCTCTTGAATTCTAAATCAATTTGGAAAGAATTGAAATCTTCATCGAAGTGAATCTTCCAAACCATGAGTATGATATGTTTTACTCTTCTTGTGTTTTTCTTTAATGTCTCTCAGTACAGTTTTATAGTTTTCTTTGAAAAGGTCTTACATATCTATGTTAGAGTTATTCCTCAATACTTAATATTTTTTTATTATAAATGGTGATATAATTTGGATCTGTGTCCCTGCCCAAATCTCATTTTGAAATGCAATTCCTCAATGCTGGAGGTGGGACCTGGTTGGAGGCAATTGGATCATGGAGGTGATTTCTAATGGTTTAGTACCATCTCCCTGGTGCTACTCTTGTGATAAAGTTCCCACAAGATCTGGTTGTTTAAAAGGGTGTGGCACCTCCCCCTTGCTCCCTTCCTCCTGCTCCCAGCATGTGAGACTTGTCACTCTGCCTTTGTCTTCTGCCACGATTGTAAATTTCCTGAGGCCTCCCCAAAAGCCAAGCAGTTGCCAGAATTATGCTTTCTTTATAGCCTGCAGAACCATCAGCTGATTAAACCTATTTTATTTATAAATTACCCAGTCTCAGGCATTTCTTTATAGCAGTGTAAGAATGGTCTAATACAGAAAATTGGTACCAAGGAGTGGGACATTGTTATAAAGATACCTGAAAATGTGGAAGCAACTTTGGAGCTGGGTAATGGGCTGAGGTTGGAACAGTTTGGAGGGCTCAGAACAAGACAGAAAGATGAGGGAAAAATTTAGAATTTATTAGAGACTTGTCAAATTGTTGTGATCAATATGCTGATAGTGATATGGACAATGAAGTCCAAGCTGAAGAGGTCTTAGATGAAGATGAGGAACTTACTTGCAACTGGAGCAAAGGTCACTTTTGCTATGCCTTAGCAAAGAGACTGGCTGTGTGCCCCTGCTCTATGGATCTGTGGAACTTTGAACTTGAGACTGATGATTTAGAGTACCTGAGGGAAGAAATTTCTAAGCAGCAAAGCATTCAAGCTGTGACCTGCCTGTTTTTAGCAACCTATGCTTATATGCATGAGCAAAAAATGACCTGAAACTAGAACTTATATTTCAAAGGGAAGCAGAGTGTAAAAGTTTGGAAAATTTGCAGCCTGTCCATGTCATAGAAAAGAAAAACTCATTTTCTGAAAAGGAATTCAAGCAGGCTGAAGAAATTTGCATAAGTAAAAAGGAGCCAAATGTTAATAACCAAAACAATGGGAAGACTCCAAAGGCATTTTAGAGAACTTCACAGCAGCCCCTCCCATCACAGGCCCAGAGATCTAAGAGGAAAGAATGGTTTCATGGGCCAGGCCTAGGACCCCACTACCCTGTGCAGCCTTAGGATATGGCTTCCTGCATGGCAGCTGCTCCAACTCCAGCCGTGACTAAAAGAGCCCCAGGTATAGCTCAGGCTGTTGCTTCAGAGGTGCAAGCTGTAAGCCTTGGTGGTTTCCATGTGGCATTAAGCCCATGGTACACAGAGTGCAATAGTTGAGGCATGAGAGTCTCTGCCAAGATTTCAGAGGATGTATGGAAAAACCTGGCAGAAGTCTGCTGCAGGGGTAGAGCCCTCATGGAGAACCTCTACTAGGGTGGTGACAAGGGGAAATGTAGAAATGGAGCCCTTACTGGGGCACTGCCTAGTGGAGCTGTGAGAAGAAGGCTACTGTCTACAGATCCCAGAATGGTAGCTCCACGACAGATTGCACTGTGTGCATGAAAAGCTGCAGGCACTCAATGCCAGCCCTTGAGAGCAACTATGGGAGCTGAGCCCTGCAGAGTCACAGGAGTGGAGCTTCCAAGGCCTTGGGAGCTTACCTCTTGTACCAGTGTGCCCTGGATGTGAGACATGTAGTCAAAGGAAATTATTTTGGAGCTTTAAGATTGACTGACTGCACTGCTGGGTATTGGATTTGCATAGGGCCTGTAGCCCCTTTCTTTTGGCCAATTTATCCCTTTTGGAGTGAGAGTATTTACCAAATGTCTATACCCCCATTGTATCTTGGAAGCAACTAACTTATTTTTTATCTTACAGGCTCACAGACAGAAGGAACTTGCCATGTCTCAGATGTGACTTGAAATTGTGGACTTTTGAGTTCATTCTGGAAGGAGTTAAGACTCTAGGGGACTGTTGGGAAGGCATGATTGTATTTTGAAATGTGAAGAGGACATGAGATTTGGAAGGGGCTGGGGTGGAATAATATAGTTTGGATCTGTTTCCACCCAAATCTCATGTTGAAATGTAATCCCCAATGCTGGAGGTGGGGCATAGTGGGAGGTAACTAGATCATGCAGGCAGTTTCTAATGGTTAGCACCATCCCCTAGTGCTTTCCTAATGATAGAGTTCTCACAGGATCTGATTGTTTAAAAGTATGTAGCACTTTCTCCCTCTCTCTTTTCCTCCTGCTCCTACCATGCATGATGCCTCACTCTCCCTTTGCTTTCTATCATGATAGTAGGTTTTCCTGAGGGCTCCCCAGAAGCCAAGCAGGTGCCAGAATTATGCCCATGGAACTGTGAACCAATTAAACTTTAAATTTTTTTCTTCATAAATCACCCAGTCTCAGGTATTTCTTTAGAGCAGTGTGAGAACAGACTAATACAAATGGTATATCAAAACATTTTATAAATTGCTTCCTTTCCTTTATTTTGATGGAGTCTCACTCTGTTGCCCAGGCTGGAGTGCTGTTGCATGATCTCAGCTCACTGCAACCTCCACCTGCTGGGTTCAAGTGATTATCATGCCTCAGCTCCCCGAGTAGCAGGGATTACAGGCACCTGCCATCACAGCAGGTGAATTTTTGTACTATTAGTACAGACACGGTTTCTCCATGTTGGCCATGTTCGAACTCCTGACCTCAGGTGATCCCTCTGCCTCGGCCTCCTAAAGTGCTGGATTACAGGCATGAGGCACCATGCCTGGCCACAGATTTGCTTCTAATCATTGATGACATATAGGAATACAGTTGATTTTTGTTTATATATTTGTGTTCATCCACTTTGCAATTTTCTCTTAGTAATTTTGTTATTTTATATGTAGATTTTTCTAGATGTTCCAAAGATATGACTATATAATATGCAAAAAACAGTTACGCTTCTTTCTTCATTATTTTTATATTTTTTTTTGTCTAAATTTGCTGCCTAGGATCTCTAGAACAATGCCGAATGTCATTCCTAATCTCATGAGAAATTATTCGAAGATTTCACAATTTTCTATGATAATTGTTGGATACTTTTTGAAGTTACTTTTTTTCCAAAATAAGGAGTTGAGCTAAGTTTGTGTTTTATCGTTGCTATCATTACTTTCATTCTACCACTGGCTATTTGATTTCTTGCTAAACCCAGTTCTCTGAGATGTTCAAGAAAAGTTAAGAGTTTTATAGTTTATTCAAGTTTTTCTCATTGGTGTTGTGGGAGCAAGACTCTTGTTTTAAAATAAGTTTATTAAGGCATATTTTACATATCATATAATTTATCCTTTTCAAATATATAATTCAATGATTTAAAAAAATTTACCAAGTAGTGTACTCATCACATTAAATCATTTTAGAACATTTTCATCATTCCAATGTGATTCCTCATGCACGTTTACTGTTAATCCCCATCGTCTACCCTCTCACTGCCCCATCCCAGTAACCACTATTCTATTTTCTATTTTTATAGTTTGGAAACTGTTCTTGACAGTTTTCTACATCCTTGGCAGGAGTATAACCTCTCAGTTGGTTAGGATGTTTATTCACCTGTTTACAGATAAGTTTAAGTTTTTAGTTACACTGTTGACATATCTATACTTTCTATGTCTATGGTTTATTATGTTGTTTTAGTATTCTAAATATTTAAGGCTGTTTTTATCTGTGTGCTTTATTATTTTCTCAGAAATTTGTTTAAAAAATTCTATTAATTTCAAAGATAGTTATTTTCCATTGTGATTGTTGTTTTGCCAATTTATTCTTGTTCTATCAATTTTATCATTATTTTGAAGTTGTTTTTAGAATGCATATGAGCCTTGTTAAATATCCCTAATGAGTTTTTTTTTACTGATTAGACAAGGACTTTCTTTTATCTTGATTATACTTTTTGCCTTTGTGTGCATTATGCTTATACTAATATTCTATCCTTTTAATTTCAGGCTTTCTGTGTCTTTGTGGTTTAGATGTATCAATTGCAAACAGCATATGATTAAATTTTTATTCTTTTTAATTCAAAAAGAGAATGTTTAGTTTAATAGGGGGATCAATTCATTTAAAATCATTGTGATTACATATTTCCAGCAACTAGCTTATGTTTTAGGTTAGAAATGTCTTTTCTTTGCTTCTTTGTCCACACTTTTCTGCCTTTTATTGAATGAAGTTATTTTTTTTCTGTTATAGATTCACAAAAAGTTGCAAAGAACAGCACAGAGTGGTCCCATGTACCCATTATTCCATTTTCCCCAGTGTTCATATCTTAAGTAATTATAGAACAACATCAAGACCAGGAAACTGACATTACTACAATGTGTAGGTATTAGTCTATGCCATTTTATCATGTGTAGATTTGTATAATCACCACAAGAATCAAAATACAGAACTACTCCATCACCAGAAGATCTCTTGTGTGCTTCCTGCCAGTTAAAATCACACTCACCCCTGTTTCCCTTAACACCTCTAACCCCTAGCAATACAAATCTGCTGTCCCTCTCTAAAATTTTGTCATTTTTGATAATGTTATATGAATGAAGTCATTTATATAACATTATATTATGAACATCCTTCATATAACATAATTTAACATTGAGATTGCCTTTTTTTATTGCATTTTAGGTTTTGGGGTACCTGTGGAGAACATGCAAGATTGTTGCATAGGTACACACATGGCAGTATGATTTGCTGCCTTCCTCCCCATCACCTATATCTGGCATTTCTCCCCGTGCTGTCTGTCCCCAACTCCCCACCCCCTGCTGACCCTCCCCTATTTCCCCCTGACAGACCCCAGTGTGTGATGCTCCCTTCCCTTTATCCATGTGTTCTCATTGTTCAACACCCACCTATGAGTGAGAACATGCGGAGTTTGATTTTCTGTTCTTGTGTCAGTTTGCTGAGAATGATGGTTTCCAGGTTAATCCATGTTCCTACAAAGGACATGCACTCATCATTTTTTATGGCTGCATAGTATTCCATGGTGTATATGTGCCACATTTTCCCTGTCCAGTCTATCATCGATGGGCATTTGGGTTGGTTCCAGGTCTTTGCTATTGTAAACAGTGCTGCAATGAACATTCATGTGCATGTGTC
>CAUYLG010037365.1:0-102770 GCA_963573385.1 Cacajao melanocephalus
ATATATTCTATATATATATACTATATATATTCTATATATATATTCTATATATATATTCTATATATATATTATATATATATTCTATATATATATTATATATATATTCTATATATATATTCAATATATATATATTCTACTATATATATATATACACACACACACACTCTTATTTAATATTATAGCACAAGTGTTTTCAACACTATAAAAATTTACCAGTGCATTAGTTATCTATTGCTATGAAATAAATTACCTACACAGTAGAAGCCTACCAGCAAATAAATATTTATTATCTCAATTAATTTCTTAAGGTTGGGAATCTGAGACAGGCTTAGCTGGGTGTTTCTTGTTTAAAGTCTCATGAGGTTGCGGTTGAGATGTTGTCTACAGCGGCAGTCACCTTGAAGTTTTACAGGGATTGGGTGCCTATTTCCAAGATGGGTCACTCCAGTGGCTGTTGACAGGAGGCCTCAGTTCCTCACCATATGGACCACTCCAGAGGGCTGCTTGAGCATCCTCACAACATAGCACCTTCTTCCACCAGAGCGGGTGATCTAGGAGAGAGCAAGGGTGAAGACACTGTCTTTTATTGCCTAGCCTCCTAAGTCACACACAACCATTTCTGCAACCTGCTGGTGACACAGACCAGCCATATTCATTGTGGAAGTGGGGTACACAAAGGGATGAACCAGGAGCCAAGAGCAACGCTGGAGGCCATCTTGAAAAGTAGCTACCACAATGGGAATTTGTAATGGTGGCATGTATCTTATCACATAAATCTCTGTAACAGTATTAACTATTCATGCAAGGTTGGATGTTATTTCTAGTATTTCCATATTACAAACAACCCTCTAATAAGCACCTGTGTATATTAAGCTTTTCATCAATAGTTCAGATCACTTTTGTAGAATATAATCTCAGAAGTGGGATTGTTGAGTTAGAAAAAACCTTTTTCTTAATTTCCTTTTTAAGTTGGCTTCATAAAGCAAATTGATATTTTATATTATTTCAATGAACATACGTATTTTCTTTCATGCATTTGTGATAAACACCTTGAAATACCTATGCAATGATTCATAACTGCATGATTATTTTTCACTTAATGAATTCTATATTCAATATATGTTAGGTAGCTATATTATATATATATATTTTGATACTTATGGCAAGTGGGTTTTTTCATTGTTATTTAACCATTTTATAGATCCTCCTGAGTTTGTTTGTTGCTGTTATTTTGGACAACTTAGAACTTGATGAAGACCTAAAGAAGCTTAAACAAGTAAGTAATATATGGGGAATTTTTTTAAATCTGCATTTTTTGAAAAAGGGCAAAAAGCCAGGGGCAACCCATATGTTTATAGGCAATATTAAAAGAGTTTGAGCTTCAAAATAAAAACAAAATTTAATAAGTTAAGGCTTTCTAAAGTGGTAAAAATGGTGTTCTTTTAAGTTTAATATTAACAAGGGAAACTTTCTATTGCTCAATAAATATCCTAGAAATAGTTTTATTATATAGTAAATTGGATTTGGAGAGTGTTCTCTGTCTGCCATTAAGTGAAGGTTGTTTGGAAATGAGATGCCTTAAGGCCAGATTGCCATTTTGCATAATTATATGTAATACTCTTTATCATCATCATAAAAATATTACAATCAATCTGCCTGATCTCTAGACACTAAAGGAGAATTTAGTCTGGGTGCCCATAGTGATTATAAGAAACATAATAGGATAAATGATCAAATGTGTGCCCAGTTATGTGTGAAAACAGACTGGATGTCATCGTGGTGAAAGTCATACCCCCAAAAATGAAACTCAAAATGTGTGAAGGCTGTGTTCTTAATGGCAGGAGGATTACAGGTACAGTCAGCCGTTCCCATGGTTTCTGTTGCATGGAGGATATCTGGCTTGAATATTTGCACTATCAAAGAATATAGACCCTTTGAGAAGTAGAGCTCACAAGAAAAATGGGACACTGTGTGGAACGTTCTTGTATCACCCTCCCCAACACTGAGAGAATAGTTGAGATGTTAACCTCCAAATTCCACCAAACTGTTAGAATGTTCTAATGTTGACAGAACCACAGCTGTTACAATGTTAACGGAACCACGGCTCTTCAACTTTCTATTTGGAATTATAAGCAGGCCCTCCATATTCAGAATTTTCCAAAGCTGTCTATTTTTAACAAAGCAAAAAGTATAACCTATTTAATTTTTTTAAAAATTTTTTATCAATCTCAGATTTGGCATTTCATTTTATTACTCTTATCTTTAAAGCCTATGCTTTTAACAGAGGGTATCAATAAGAAGAAGAAAAAAAAAAAAACACTTGTTATGAAGATTCCTACTCAGCTCATACCATCCTACAGCTACCCAGGCAAATGGGCATCTTCCCGGGTCTACTGGAGATGATGGCTTCCACATCTTTTCACTCTGTGGTAGCAGGGATAGGTTCCTCAAATGAGAGTTGGGATATTCTTTTATGCCATCCATGAAAATACTTTGTGTGGCTTCTAGTTGCAGAAAAAATATCTAATAGGTAAGTTCAGAATTGAAAGTGACCAACTATGTAATTAGACGTGACCAACAAAAATCTGCTGCAGTAGAACCACTTTAGTCCATGCTTTACAAATCTGGTGTTGAGTTGTAGCTTTTCCTTCATCCCATGTTTATTATGCCCAGATACTTACTGTCCTCGGAGAGAGTACATTGCAATGTGTATTCCACAGATAAAGTTTAAAATATCCCATTTTTTTCTAACCAGTGCTACTGCCAGGTTCCATATGCTTTTAAATAACCATATAATTCCAACCCTCATTTGTAAAATAATTTTTCTTCTGGAAAGCAACAAAACAAACTTGTATGTAGCAATTTTTTAGGTTTATGAATTCAAACCTAAGGATGTTTTGCAGTGTTTTTTCAATATTCTAGATTATATATATATATATATATATATATATACACACACACACATATATATATATACATGTGTATATATACATACATATATGCATAGCCTACTTAAATTTTTTGTCATCTGTATATCTAGTGGTCACAATAGGCATTTCATTTTATTTTTATCTGACCTGAAGTGAAAAACCAACAATAAAAAGTCAGGACTTTAATTGGCATTGACATTCTTCCTGAACTATAAAGTTTTAATAAACTATATGACTCTTCACTTTGAGTAAATGTCATTAGTTATAAAATGGCTTTTAATCACTTGCTAGATATTAGTGAAGCTTTGTGTTTCTGGAAATTCTGTACATCAGAACTGATTATTCAATTACACGTGCCTACAATTTGGACCATATACTCTGGGTATTTGGGTGTTGAAAACTCCAATCATAAATAAAGCAGCAATTCCACTTGTGTTAGTGCTTTTTACACTGTTCCTTATTCATGATTGGACTGAAACTATGTAGCTATTAAATTCTTCTATTAATTTCATACTTGAAACTCATTGAATCTGAAATTAATTAGCGCAAATATTATTAAACTAAGTTAAAGTGTTCCTGGTTAACTTTCTCTCATTTTTGTATGGTTATGTTTTGTGTTCTCACTAGTTTTTAACAACTGTGTCATTTTTTATGCCTCTGATTTTTCTTATTTTCAGTGATCTTGGCCTTAAAGGTAGGGCTCATTTGCATATTTTTAAGAACACACACATTCACGTGCATGCACTTTCATATACACACATAGTGTGTGTATATTTGTGGATACCTGAAATTATTTGTGGATACCTGAAACTTTAGGCTGCCTTTTACAGATTCTTTAAAATAAATAAATAAATAAAATTATTACACTGAATATTTGTTTAAATTGTCCATGTACAGATCCAGTTCTTAAGATTTAAATTTACATACTCTATTTTTACTATTCCCAGAAACAGGGTAGAGTGGAGGAAATGTTCAAAAAAAGTGTTTTATTTTCTTAATATTTCAAGTTTCAGAAAGCACTATACATTCCAAATTTCTTCTCTGTTCAGTTCAAACTTTTTGCTGCTTTTACCACTTCGGCCAGTCTATAGATTCTCATGGCTCTGGTGATGATGGTTGAATCCTTGCTCAGTATCAAGTGTTTTATGTTTTCACCTATTTTTCAAAACAACCCATTCAATGCAAGTATTATTATTATGTCCCTCTTATAGATGAGGAAACTAAGACACAGAGAGGTTAGGTAACTTGCTCCAGGTTACACAGCCAACAAATGTCAGAGCTAGAATTTGAACCTAGGCAATTTGGGCCAAAAGTTCACATGCTTAACTTCTAAACTACATTGATTCAAACTAAAGCTATATAAAGGCGAAACATGAGTCATGCATACTGCGGAGGCTCACTCATAGGACTATTAATTATTTGTTTATAAATAATAATGTTGTAGATAACAAATGCATCATTATATTCACCAAGTGAACTGTTAAAAGAAAGGACAGTTTCTGAGGAATAGAGGTGAATGCAGCAACCCAGTTATTAAAACTATCCAGATTAGTTCTTTGTTTCCTCTCAAACCTCAGAGGATCTAATCAGAGCCACTGGAGTTATGACCTTGCTGCATAATGGCAAAACCACTCAAGGTGCCTCTTCTTAGTGATCTTCTTGGGGTGATGATCCTCCTCAGATGCCTACATAACAGGCTTGCAGCAGAGCTACATTTTAGTGACTTTAATGTCTTGTATTATGGATATGTTTTTAACTGTGTTAATATATAAAAGTTGGTTCATAGATTTTTTTTCAAGAATTATAAAAACCAGCGCCAGTTACCTCTAGAATGGGGGTGTTAACATGCAGTGCTCAGTAGGAATCAATCGAGGAAGAGGAAGCAGCCCTGGTGCTGGGAAGAGGAGAGGCCACCCTTAAGCTAAGGGTGTGAGATGGTGGTAGAAAGTGAGAAGGTACTAGTGACGAAAGTAGAGTGGAAAAGAAGGAAGAAGTAAAGTAGAAAACACCAGATATGAAATAAAGGGTATGAATATAACCCAGTGATAGAGGTGCAGGAATCTGGCCAAATCCAGAGTTAGGAATATGACAAAGTCAGTGGCCAAATGTCAAAGTCCACCAGGGCCTTTTGCTCAGAAGCTCCCAGAGGGCAGGTGTGTGCTGCATGATGGATGGTTGGTGGGCCTGTGCTCTCCTGAAGTAGAAGCGTGATGCTGTATGTCTTTTCCCATTATTTTTCTATGCTACCTCCATGTGCATCAGAGGTGGTTTCTAGCCAAGGACTGCTGAGCTCTAGGGGTCCTCGTGAGACACCATGGTGTCATTTTTAATACTTCAGGAAGGTGGAACAGAATTGTGCATTTTCCTAATATAAGCCTACTCCTGCTAAATAAAATGTCAAGTTTAATACTTTTAGCTGGAAATCTGAAAATTCTAAGTGGCAGCACTGTTTCCTTAATGCTATAGTGAAGTGTTTTCGTATATACTTTCCTTTAAGCAAATTTGTTTAAAGCTAAAATGAATTTCTTGTTGCTTGATCAAGGCATTTTGGCAGGAAAAAATGTTTGGTTTTGTTTTGTTTTGTTTTTTTAGAATCCAAAGAAGAAGATAAAAGCGCTTTTTGCACACAAATTTTGAGAGGTTCTGATGTATTTATTCCCATCACCTCTCTCCAAGATATGACCAGTGTGTGCTGTGATGGTCACCTCTATGGCTGTTTCTTTGTCACCTCCCACAATCGTGTTTCAAAAACTCCCCTCAATCATATAATCATATGAAATTCCTCTATTGCTTTCCCTGTGTGTTATGTGTAGGACACAAATGACTTCTAATAGCAATAGAGCAGCGTAATCTTTTCATAGCTGCGGTCATTTACCTGACCCCCATATTGAATTACATAGAAACCATATTTCTCTTTCAGCACCTCCAAAGCCAATGCAGAGACGTGGTAAAAATATGTGTGTATATATTACATACATGTAATATATATGTAACATGTATGTCTTATATTAATACAAAAATGATATATATTACCATTTTGTATTACATATATGTAATATCTATACATATATGTCATATATTAAATATAAAATATTTGTATATAAATATATTTAATATATGACATATACAAATTATGTGTGTAATATATATAACATACATAAAAATTATATTTCTTATATTTAATATATACACATATATATATGAAACACTGTTTCTACATGACATCTAAAGCTTGACTAAAAATGAGATTGTCTGTGAATTTGTGATTATGATGAGCTGAGGAGAATCCTTATAAATCAGTCGGTATAGAGGCTACAGCAAAACCCCTGACCTAAAACTTCTCTGAACAGTAAAAGATGATGACCTTGAAGCTCAAGTAGTGTAGGATTAACACTGGGGAATGTAGACAGCGTTTTGCAAGGTTTGAAGATGAAGAGAATTCTTGTAGCTTTAATGACTTTTGCAAATTCAGTGCAAGATGGATATAAAGGATTTTCTTTTAAGCAGTATAAAATTCATTAAACTTTGAGGGAAGAAAAAAACCCATGGAAAAGCCTCAGGGGAAGAATCATTGAAAAGGGAGGTATAGATAGTCTGTTTAGATTAAATTCAGAGCTGTGAAATTGAAAACTGTTTCCCCAGCTCTGTATCCAGTCTCATTTGGTTTCTGGTTCCAATTTGATGATGTTTGGTGTTTGCTAGAGTCTGCTTCATCGTGGTGGGTAGATATTATATATTAAGAATCATTCCTCTCTTACTGACTCTGATTTTTTTCAACAAAAAACACAAATATCTTATATTCTCTTTTGTTAAAGATGAACTACAGGTGAATGTTTCTCTTTAGCCTTAACCTGTGTGATAGTTGATTTTATGTGTCAACTTGTCTGGGTTAAGGGAAGCCTAGATCATTGGTAAAGCATTGTTTCTGGGTGCATGTGTCAGTGGTTCTGGAAAGATTTGCATTTGAATTGGTAGACTGAGTAAAGCAGACCCCCTTCCCCCTTGTAGTTGAGCCACTTCCAAAGCTCTGAGGGCCCAAATAGAACATAAAGGTGGAGGAAGACTGAATTTGCTGTCTCATTGCCTGCGCTATGTAAACAACCTTCTCCTGCCCTCAGGAATCCCAGTTCTTAGACCTTCAAACTGTTGCCGTGGCTTCCAAAAGTCTCCAGCTTGAAGAGGGGAGATTGTGGGCTTTATCAGCCTCCAGAATTACATGAGCCAATGCCTTAAAATAAATATTTATGTATATTTTATTGGTTCTGTTTTTCTGGAGAATCCTGCCTAACACACCCTGAAGCTCTCATTTGCATCTCCATTTTGTCGCCTATATTGAGCTCGTTCCAGCAAGGTGGCAGGGATGTTGCTGGAAGATATCATTCAGCTGAGCACTGGTTGCATCTCCTGATGTGAGTTGAATCTTCAATCTTCTCAGCATTTTGTCAGTCTCTCATGAATGAACTCAAATTAATGTAATTTTAGAAGACGGATATGGCCAGGTGCGGTGGCTCACACCTGTAATCCCAGCACTTTGGGAGGCCGAGGCAGGTGGATCACGAGGTCAGGAGATCAAGACCATCCTGGCCAAAATGGTGAAACCCAATCTCTACTAAAAATACAAAAAAATTAGCCAGGTGTGATGGCATGCACCTGTAGTCCCACCTACTTGGGAGGCTGAGGCAGGAGAATCGCTTGAACTCAGGAGGTGGAGTTTGCAGTGAGACAAGATCACCCCACTGCACTCCAGCCTGGGTGACAGGAGAGACTCCATCTCAAAAAAAAAAGATTGATATAACTGTTACAGGAGCAAATACTATCTATTGAGAACTACCTTATCTAGGCTACTTTATATTAAATTATCCAATTTAATCCTAAATATTAAAAACGTGGCAGCTAACATTCAGGGCAGTGAATCTCTTGCCCAGGTCCACACAATTCATATGTGACTGATTCAGAGCCCTAAAGGCTCTCTGACGCTAAACCAGTGTCCTTGCCGAAAGAAGACATGCTGCTGCAGAGAACAAGCTCCTTCATTTATAATGAAAAGCATATCTCAGAAGTGGATTGGATGAGATGCTTATACAATTTGTAGATCAGCATATTCTCTCCCTGTGGGTATACAAAGAAGAAGCCAAATTATAATCAGACTATATCTTAGTGAGCCAGGAATCAGTATGGGAAAGGAGGCGTGAAAGGTTGTGTGTTTCAAATACACAGATGACAGTTTGATGGGTGCAGCAAACCACCATGGCACATGTAAACCTATGTCACAAACCTGCACATTCTGCACCTTTATCCTGGAATTTAAAGCAAAATTTAAAAATAAATTTTTTTAAATATACATTTTTTTGCGTTTTAGGTTTTGGGGTACATGTGAAGAACATGCAGGATTGTTGCATAGGTACATACACGGCAATGTGGTTTGCTGCCGTCCTCCCCATGACCTATATCTGGCATTTCTCCCCATGTTATCCCTCCCCAATCTCCCCACCCCCACAGTCCCACCCCAAGTTCCCCCACCACAGAACCCAGTGTAGATACTCCCCACCCTATGTCCATGTGTTCTCAATTTTAAACACCCGCCAATGAGTGAGAACATGTGGTGTTTGATTTTCTGTTCTTGTGTCAGTTTGCTGAGAATGGTGGCTTCCAGGTTCATCCATGTCCCTACAAAGGACATGAACTCATTGTTTTTTATGGCTGCATAGTATTCCAATACATTCTGGCATAGGCTAAGATAGGCTGAGATCATCTGAGATATCTCTTTTACAGCTGAGCTATTAGTGACCCAGAAACTAAATCTACTCATTCTGTGAAACTGGGGTCTGGACACTCATCTAGTATGCTATAGATATTGTGTCAGGGGCCAGGGACATGTGATGGTCAGGATACTGTCTCTACTGTCAAAAATAACTCATGAGCCACAGGGAGAAAAAGACAAGTGAACAGGCAGTTTGGGACAAAATATGGGGATCATTATAAGGATAATGTTTTGGAGGCACACAGAGACCTCTGAAGCAGACTGTGACATCAGGGACATTTCTCACAGGCAGGTGCAGACTGGAATCTGGAGGTTGAGTAGTGCTTGTCCAGGTGGAGAGGGTTGGAGGAAGATGGCGTGAAGGAGGGTACCGAAGACCAAGGGAACAGCAAAGTCTTTAGGTGAGAAAAAAAAAAAAAACAGAGTGGCTTTGTGGACACTAAGAGTTCACTGCAGCTGATACGCAGAGCAAGAGAGAAAACTGTGAGCTGGAAAAATAAGCAGAGACCAGCATATGAAATGCTTGAGCAGCACTAAGCATTTAGATATTATTCTGATGGCATTTTTGCCACAGGGTGTCATAATCATACCTACATTTTGGTGTCGGTGTGAAATGAACTGAAGGCCACTTAGACTGGAAATGGAAGAATCAGTTCTTGAGGCAAGTGGTGATGGCAGCCCGAGCAAAAGGAAGCAGGAATGAGAGAATATTAGAAGTGGTGGAGTACAGACAAGAGGATGGCGTGATGAAGTGGATGTAGGAAGTGAGAAAAACCAGAATGCAGGAATGTCACCCGATTTCTAGATTTCTTTAAGTGCACTGAGGGGTAATAAATAAATGGTGTGAACCAGTGAGGAGGAGCCAAAATGTGGTTGAGAAGTTACAGCACAAGAGGTAAGAGAAATGCCTAGAATGTGTTTGTCATCAAAATCAAAAGGTGAGTTTCAAGAGAGAGACTTGTTCAACAATCTTAAAGACTTCAGAGAGGTCAAAAAAATAGTCACCATAGAAAACAATCCCGTTTACAATAGCATCAAAAAGAATAAAATACTTAGGAATAAACTTAACCAAGGAGGCAGAAGACAAACACCCTGAAAACTATAAAATACTGAGGAAAGAACTTAAAGAAGGCACAAATAAAGGTGAACTCTGACTTACAATGATTCCACTTACATTTTTTTTTTAGACAGAATCTCACCCTGACCCTGTCCCTTAGGATGGCATGCAGTAGCATGATCTTCACTTACTGCAACCTCCGCCTCCCAGGTTCAAGTGATTCTCCTGCCTCAGCCTCCCGAGTAGCTGGGATTATAGGCAGGGCCACCACACCCCACTAATTTTTGTATTTTTATTAGAGATGAGGTTTCACCATGTTGGCCAGACTGGTCTTGAACTCCTGACCTCAAGTGATTCACCTGCCTCAGCCTCCCAAAGTGCTGAGATTACAGGCATGAACCACCTCGCCCAACAACTTACAATTTTCTGATTTTATGATGGTGCAAAACAGATACTCAGTATGCTTCTCAACTTATGATGGAATTACATCCAGAAAAAACTCATAGTAAGTTGAAAATATCGTAAACAAAAAAAAATCCACTTTTAACTTACAATATTTTCAACTTATAATGAGTTTATCCAGATGAAATCCCGTTGTAGGTTGAGGAGCATCTGCAAGTGAAAAGTCATTCTGTGTTGAAGAACTGGAAGACTTAATATTGTTAAAATGTTCATATCACCCCAAAATTGCAAAAGATTCAATGCAATTCTTCTCAAAATTCCAATGGCATTTTTTGCGGATATAGAAAAGAAAATTTAAAGTTCATATGAAATCTCAAGGGATACCAAATAGCCAAAACAATTCTGAAAAAGAAGAATAAGCTTGAAGATATCATACTTCCTGATTTCAAAACATGTATAGTAATCAAAACAGTATGATACTGACATAAAGACATACATATAGATCAGTGGAACAGAATAGAGAGGCCACAAATAAATTCTTATATAGTCAAATGGTCATCAACAGTGGTGTCAAGATCAAACTATGGGGAAAGGACAGTATCTTCAACAAATGGTGTTGAAAAACTGGATAGCCACACACACAAAGAATGAAGTTGGTCCTTACCTTATATGTGAAAATTAACGCAAAGCAGTTTAAAGACCTTAACAAAAGACCTAAAACCATAAAGCTCCTAGAAGAAAACAAGGCAAAAGTTTCATGACATTGGAACTGTCAATGATTTATTGGCCATGGCACAGGCAGCAAAAGCAACCATAGAGGATTGCATTAAACTTAAAAACACTTGTGCACCAAAGGAAACAATCAATAGAGTGAAAAGTCAACCTATGGGATTGTAGAAAATATTTCCAAATCGTGTCTGTTAATGAGTTAATATTGAGAATATGAAAGAGCTCCAATAGCTCAACAAAAATACAAATAATCTGTTTCAAAAATAGGCAAAGTACTTAAATTGACATTTATCTAAAGAAGATATGCAAATGGCCAAGTAGATGAAAACATGTTCAACATCACTAATCCTTAGAGAAATGCAAATAGAAACCACATGAGATATCACTTTGTACCTATTAGGATGGACACTATCCAAAAAAACAGGCAAGAATGTGAAAAAATTGCAACATTTGTGCACTATTGATGAGACTATGAAATGGTGCTGTTGCTGCTGCAGAAAACAGTATGGCAGTTTCTCAAAAAATTAAACATAGCATTATCATATGATATAATACACTTCTGGGTGTATATATCCAAAAGAAATGAAAATAGAATCTCAAAGAGATACTTGCACATGCATGTTCATTGCAGTATTATTCGCAATAACTGGAAGGTGGAAGCTACCCTAGTGTCCATCAGTAGATGAATAGATAAAATATCATTTAGCCTTAAAAACGAACAAAACTCTGACTCATGCTACAACATGAGTGAACCGTGAGGACATCATGCTAAGTGAGATAAGCCAGTCACAAAAGGACAAATTCTGTATAGTTTCTCTTATATGAATTTATCTACAGTAGTCAAATTCAGAGAAACAGAAGACAGAATGATAGTTGCCAGGGGTTTGGGAGAGGAGTAAAAGGGAGCTTTTATTCAGTAGGTACAGAGTTTCCATTAAAGCTGAAAAAGTTCTGGAGATCTGTTGTTCCACAATGTGACTATATTCAACACTGCTGAATGGTACACTTAAAATGATTAAGATGGGGCTGGCCCAAAACCTAAAATGCAATTTAAAAAAAAAAAAGAGAGAAAAGGGAAAAAAGAAAGATGGGGCTGGTTGTGGTGGCTCACACCTGTAATCCCAAAACTTTGGGAGGCCAAGGTAGGCAGATTGCTTGAGCCCAGGAGTTTGAGACCAGCCTGGGCAATGTAGCAGCACCCCATCTCTACTAAAAACACAAAATATTAGCCTAGCCAGACATGATGGTGTATGCCTGTAGTCTCAGCTACTTAGGTGGCTGAGGTGAAAGGATTGCTTGAGCCCAAGAGATTAAGGCTTCGGTGAGCTGTAATTATCCCATTACATTTCAGCCTGGGCAACAGAGCGAGACCCTGTCTCAAACAACAACAGCAACAAAATGATTAAGATGGCAAAACGTATGTTATATTATTTGGACCACAATTAGTTTTTTATTTAAAACTGGTGGCCATATGAACAATAAGGAGGTGTGGTTAGTGATGGCAATAAAAGCCAGCTCAGGGCTTTTGATGGCACAGAGCTGGCTGCAGAGAATTGAGAATCCATGACAGGTAAGGAAGTGAAGGTGGATCACCAACCTTTTCCTCTCAAATTCTTCATACTCTGTTTCCAGCTAGACCACCTGGTTGCTGCCCGATTCTTAATTTTGTTGGATATGTTGAAACCACTTGCCACAGTGCTACCCAACCTTTTCCCACTGTGGTATGCATAGAGAATGATATTTGTACAGCACACTGAAGCCAATAGGTAGGAAGCACAAGCAGCTGGAAATACCAGGTATCCAGGATTCCTGCTCCTCCAGGGAACAGCTGCCCAGGAGCGACAGGACCATACCCTGAAGAACCTATAAACCATTAGTGGCTGAGAGTTGGAAAACTCTGGGTTATACTCAAAGGTGTTGATACTACCCAGCTCCACTTGAAGCCTCTGTTTCAATCTTTTGGTCAGAGATGACTCTTTTGATGTCAGTTTATTATTGGCCATAACTTTCCATGATGTAAGTCTCAGAAGATCATCTTACAAAGAATTTGATCTGATGTTTCTGAAATAGCTCCATCAATGTTAGACTTACTTGTTATAATAAATTCTCTGTTACACTAAGACACGAACAGCAATAAAAATTGGTTTGAAGAAATGAAATGGCTAAGACTAAGAGCCGTTTAGATCAAGGTTTAAGCCAAGAAGTCCCAACAGAGGCTCAGAATTTGGGGATATCAATTATCAGCGTAAAAACAACAGCCTAGGAATCTAAAGTCAATCAGAAAGTAGAAATATGGGAGGCCAAGGTGGGAGGATCACTTGAGCCCAGAAGCTGGAGACTAGCCTGGGCAATATGGTGAGATCCCATCTCTACAAAAGATAAAAACTAGCCCAGTGAGGTGGTCCATGCCTGTGGTCCCAGCTGCTTGTGAGGCTGAGGTGGGAGGATCACTTGAGCCCAGGAGGTCAAGGCTGCAGTGAGCTGTGATTGTGCCACTGTACTTCAGCCTGGGCAACAGAGACCCTGCCCCAGAAAAGATAAATATAGAAACAGCCAACTGGATTTTTACAGTGAAACAAGTAAAGATAGATTCAGGAAGTCGGTTCAAAACAAGAGATACCTGTTAGAATTGATATCCTCCTGATATGAGTGGAATTGGGTCCCTCAAATAGCTATGTGGAAGCCTTACCCCTTAGTCCCTGTAAATGTAATGTGATTGGAAATAGGGTCTTCATAGATGCAATCAAGTTAAGACGAGGTCATTAGGATGGTCCCTAGTCTAATATGACTGGTGTCCTCATAAGAAGAGACACAGGAATAGAAATACCATTTGACCCAGCAATCCCATTACTGGGTATATATCCAAAGGATTATAAATCATTTTATTATAAAGACACACGCACACTTGTGTTCATTGCAGCACTGTTTACAATAGCAAAGACCTGGAACCAACCCAAATGCCCATCAATGATAGACTGGATAAAGAAAATGTGGCACATCTACACGTGGAATACTATGCAGCCATAAAAAAGGATGAGATCATATCCTTTGCGGGGACGTGGATGACTCTGGAAACCATCATTCTCAGCAAACTGACACAAGAACAGAAAACCAAACACCGCATGTTCTCACTCATGGGTGGGTGTTGAACAATGAGAACACACGGACACAGGGAGGGGAACATCACACACTGGGGCCTATTGGAGGGCAGGGGGCTAGGGGAGGGATAGCAAGGGGATGGGGAGATTGGGGAGGGATAATGTTGGGAAATATATCTAATGTAGGTGACTGGGGGAAAGGAGGCAGCAAACCACCATGGCATGTGTGTACCTATGTAACAATCCTGCAAGATCTGTATATGTACCCCAGAACTTAAAGTATAATTTAAAAAATAAAAAAGAGACACAGACTCGGACACACAGGCACCGTGTGACAATGGAGGCACAAATTGGAGTGAGGTGGTCCTCAAGGAACACCAGGTTGGCTGGCATCACCAGCAGCTGGGAGAGCCCCATGGAACAGACCTTCCACAGAACCTCCAGAAGGAGCTTACCTTGCTGACATCTCGATCTTAGATTTCCAGACCCCAGAAATGTGAGACAATACATTTCTGTTGTTTCAAGCCTCCAGAGCCTTGTTCTCTAGCCTCAAGAAGAAACGATCCTTCTAAAGCTGGAAAGTCACCCAGCTGAGAGTGTGGGGCAGCGGGGAACAATGGATGCATCCTTAGAATCCTAAGCGAGCTTGCACCTCCCTGGAGTAGCTTTCTCAGCAATTGGAGTCATTTTCTTCTGTTTTTCTTTGGCTATGAGAATCAAACAAATCCCATCATGGTAAACTTTATAGACTTGAGACTTTTTAGAGGAAAGGTTTCTGTAAGCCCTTCCAAAATTTCATTTCATGTATGATTAACCCAAACCAGAGGGACATTGTTTTAGAGACCATTTCTTCGCCTCATCCATGGGCACTCTAGACTGTTTTGTTAGCTGATCTCTCTTACCATGGAACAAACATGACACCACACAGCTAAGACTGTCCACTCAAGTTTACATTGGGGGGTTGTCAGTTGTACCATTCTTTAATTGTGCTAATTCAAAATTATTTTCATTAGAGTGTTCACAGCACTCTGCAAGGTAACTCAATTTAAAAAATAAATAGGCTGGGCATGTTGGCTCACGCCTGTAATCCCAGCCCTTTGGCAGGCCAAGGCGGGTGGATCACCTGAGGTCAGGAGTTCGAGACCAGCCTAGCCAACATGGTGAAACCCTATCTCTACTAAAAACACAAAAAATTAGCCAGGCATGGTGGCACGTGCCTATAATCTCAGCTAGTTGAGAAACTGAGGCAGGAGAATCGCTTGAACCCAGCAGGTGGAGGTTGCAGTGATCCAAGATTGCACTATTGCACTCTAGCCTGGGCAACAAGAGTGAAACTCCGTCTCAAAACAAAAAACAAATATAGTGGGATTTGGAGGGAAAATGTGCCCAAACTGGGGAGAAGCTCACACTTCAACTCCACCTGAACACCGCCCATTGCTTAGCTATAAGGATGCCAAGAAGCATGAGCTTACTGCACTGCACCATTCAAAACAAAAAGGATGATAATGAAGGGCAACCTCGCAGTACTTTTTCTTTCCCATCCCGTCACAGGCAATGGGAAACTAGATTGCAATGGTTCTAAGAGAAAAGCGTGACAATTAGTTCTCAGTTTTATGGAGCAACTGACAGTTGTTGAATTACAAAAAGGCCCTCTTTTGGTTGTATTAAGATTCACTGTGAGGAATCAGAATAGTGAGGCTTATCCTGTATGTACCTAAACATTAAATAGGAACCCGCTGGAGCTGGAGTCACCACCCTGATTCCTTTTGGACTCAAGCTTTACACAGTCCATTTGGCTCTTTTTTCAAGTAGTTCATATACTTTTCTGTTCTTCCAGAAACATCCTCACGATCTGCTTTATCTAAATCCATTCCTCAAATATTTGAATCCCTACCTACCATGTGCATAACGCTGGGCCAGGCGTGAGAACAAACAAGCTCTTCCCTTACACGGAGCCTTCTGGTCTAATATGGGAGTTGGATGTAAATCAAGCAATTAAAACAATGCCTAAATATGTAAAGATCGAGATGAGCTCTGTTCAGAAAAGAACATAATTTAAAGAGAGACACTTGTAGAAGACCCTGACACAAATGGTGGTCGGGGTGAGGATGAAGACAGTTACAGGAGAGCCAAGCATTGCGGGATGAGACTTCTTGGAGGTGTGGTGGGGCAGGGGAGGGGAGCACACTCCAGGGAGAAGGGAAGGCCTCTGTGCATCTGGAATGCAGGAAGACCAGGGTGGAGTGATACAGAGTAAGTGTGGAAAAGTCAGCAGGGCATGAACCATGCGGTGCCTTCAGAAACACTGTAGGGATATTTACCTTTGTTTTGTTTGTGTTTGTGTTTGGTTTCATTTTGTTTGAGATAGTCTCACTCTGTCACCCAGGCTGGAGTGCAGTGGCAGAATCTTGGCTCACTGCAACCTCTACCTCCCAGATTCAAGCAATTCCCATGACTCCGTTTCCTAAGTAGCTGGGATTACAGGCGTGTACCACCACTCCTGGCAAATTTTTTGTATTTTTAATAGAGAAGGGGTTTCACCATGTTGGCCAGGCTGGTCTTGAACTGCTGACCTCAGATGATCCGCCTGCCTTGGCCTCCCAAAGTGCTGGGATTACAAGTGTGAGCCCACACACTGGCTGGGACATCTACCTTTAACATTTACCTTTAACCTGAGCCACTGAACACTTATAAGATGGGAGGCAGTGGTGAACCAGAGAGCTATCCGGAAAATTAAGAGGTGATAGATTGGATTTAAAGACGTGAGTGACAGAGTCTCAAGGATGACTCCTGGTTTCAGGTTTCTACGGTTGCATGGAAGAAATGCCATTAATTGAGTCAAGAAACACTGGCATACAACTGCATTTTGGGGGGAAGTTCATCAGCTCAGCCTGGGCATGTTGAGTTGGTGAAGCTTTCAAGATGTCTGAGCAGAGATGCCTAATAGTCAGTTGTGTATAGATCCGGAGTTCAGGGGAGACGGTTGGCTGCCTGGAGACATAAATGTGGAAGTTCAATGTAATTCTCAATTATTTATTCAGGTGCTGTTCCAGATATATGGGGTAGGTCAGTGAACAAAACAGACAAAAATGACTGCCTCCTTTGAGCGTCAGTCCTAGTGAAGTTCTCCATATTTTCATAATACTGGAAGGTGTAAATCTGGATGAGATGGTATAGGGTGGGAAGAAGACAGATGCTGGAGCCTTGAGGAAGAACAACATTTAATAATTGCTGGTGCTTTGCCTTTCTGGTGACTCAGTCTGTCTCTGTTTATCTCTGGGTGTATTTTGACTTTCATATCCATTGCAAATAATCAACACTTTCTGTGTCTCAAGTTCAAAACTCCCAACAAGAACAGATCTGATTGATCCAGTTGATATGATTCCTTTTAGGCAGCAGTTTCATCTCTGATTGCCTCGTAATGCTGGCCAGTCTTACAGAAAGTCCCTCTCTTTGGCCCGGTTTCTGGCTTAACCAGCTTTGACAAGGGTGATGTGTTACTTTGTACCATATGGCAATTTATAAGGAAGAAACACCTTCATTAAAAAGAAAGAAAGAAAGAAAGAAAAATAACAGGCAAACATTCGGAGAACTTACCTGCACATTACATATTACAGAGAGGTTTAATTTATTTGTCTATTGCATGCCACTGGAATTCAACAGTCTAGGCAAAGCTAACAGAAAAGAGGAGCTGAGATAATCCAGCCCCTCCCAACCACTCATTCAGGAGGAAGCAGATGTGAGTGCCATTGCAGGGTACTGAGTGAGTACTGGTTCCCATTTCGTAGCCTGCCCCTTCTTTCCACACTCGATCAGTTACACCTTCACATGGCTCCTGTTCTCACACTACCTCTCTGCTTTATGATAAGCACAGATAAAAGGCAAGAGACACAGACAAAGTGAAAAAGAAGGGCAGGGAAGGAAATTTAGAAGGGACCTTGCAAACATTTTCCTTCCACTGAGTGGTCCATGGGAGAAAACAACTAAAAATTCTCTCTCCTTTGGGAGGTGGAGGTGGGCAGATCATGAGGTCAGGAGATCGAAACCATCCTGGCTAACATGATGAAATCCCATCTCTACTAAAAATACAAAAAATTAGCCAGGCATAGTGGCACGCACCTGTAGTCCCAGCTATTAAAGAGGCTGAGGCAGGAGAATTGCTTGAACCTAGGAGGCAGAGGTTGCAGTGAGCCGAGATCGCAGCCTGGCATCAGAGCAAGACTCTGTCTCAAAAAAAAAAAACAACTTCTCTCTAACAAAGAGATGTGATTTTTCAGTTTTACCAAATCTAACTTGGGTGTCTTTAGATCCGGTGTGTCCTCTTTACTTTGATGACATGGCTCCTAACTCCCATATGTTGTCTTATATAATTGTTTTATGTCATCATCTCCCTGGTCCCATAGGCATGACATCTGGGCCCCTGCACTAGACCCTGACAAGATCTTTTCCAGATCTAAAATTCTCACCCGGGAAAGAGTCGAGAGCTGGCATTACTGGGGCCGCAGGTAGCTGTACACATCGTTATGACAGATCTGTTGTTTATGTCCAGTGTCTCTTCCGATTTTGGGATGTTCACGCTGCATGGTTTTGTAATGTACATAGTTCTAATATGTTCTCTGTTCATTACTTTGAATTTCTGCTCAGACCCCTGGCCACCTACACAAACCGCAGTCCCCAGCATAGGCAACATGTTAGTAACCATCAGTAGGGGGCGACTGCAAGCCGTCATGAAGAGCTGGGCCTACCGTGTACCTGATTTGACTGGGAGCTCTGGCACTACAGCTGGGGGCTACTGGGCCCTGGATAAGCATTCTCCCCTCAGGATAATAAGATTTTCTCAACACACACAATTTTCTCTTGGTAGCAACATTGGTTGTATGAATAAATGCTGTCAGATTATTGCTTTCTATTTGTGCATGGATCAAATGAAAGAATAAAAGTCAGGAAAGTGATAATTTATTCCTTCTTATTGACTTAATATGCTATCAAAATTTCCCTCTTTCCTATTATTTTTTTCACTCTGAGAGTTTAGGAAAGGGGATTCTCATATGCCTTCAGCATATTTTTAACTGAATCGTTTCATCTTACTCTGGAGCTGTGGCTGCAATCTCAGTGCTTAAGTGCTCTACCTTCTAAATTGAGATTCCACCTTGCAAAGATAATTGGTGGCCCTCTTATTCCTGATGATCTGCCCAGCTTTCCACTCCCCCAGATGATATAAGGAGGGTGCTGTGGAAGGAAAGATGTGGTAGAACCATCAGTAGCAGTGCTTATGGAGAGAGATCATTCCTCCTTTGCAAAGTGCAAGAGAGGTCTTACAGACAATCGCTTGCAGAAGTAAGGAGTACAGTAAAACACAGAGACTGGCTCTTCTCTCCAGAGGCGTGGAAACCTGTAGCTCTACTGGGTTCAGCCACTAGCTTAGAGCAAGGTGAGTTTGTTGTGAAAAGAAGTTGACATCTTTCTTCTGAAGAATGGCGTAGATGGGGTAGCATGAATGTGCCCTTGTGTGGCCTACACAGTTCTGAAGTCTAGAGGCCACCCAGAGTACAGCTGGCAGTAGCTTGTCAAGAAGGGATTGTCAAGAGAATATTTTCTAGGACTATTTTCTATTTTCTATATTAATACTGGGCAGGGGGAAACTCCACCCCTTTCTAGGTCTCTGCCACCTCAGACAGTGCAGAGGGGAGTTTAGTGGAACCCATGACAGCTGTTACAAGAAGATTGGGGAGGCAGAGGGCTGCACAGGCAGAGGCCAAGCCAACACGCTCCATTCAGGAGGGGATTAAAGGAATGACCTAAGGAAGACAAGATTCTCTTTCTCTTAGGAAGTCTTTGGCTGTGGAAAGCCAGAGTAAAACTTCCCTTACACAAAAAAGAAATCCCACAAATTATGTGTTGACCCAGTCGGCAAAGGACATAAGCTCTGAATGGGTGTAGATCCAAACCAAACCAGAAAGAAGGCCGGTGGTTTCCTAAGATAATACCTTCTTCTCCTAACTCTCCACTGTGACCTCTACTTTGGAGGAGCTAGACCCAAAAGAAGGAGATGTGGAGCAATGAAAGAGAAGACCATCTGTATCTCACACCTGTAATCTCAGCACTTTGGGAGGCCGAGGTGGGCAGATCACGAGGTCAGGAGTTCAAGACCAGCCTGGCCAACATGGTGAAACCCCATATCTACTAAAAATACAAAAATTAGCTGGGCGTGGTGGTGCATGCCTGCAGTCCCAACTACTTGGCAGGCTGAAGCAGGAAAATTGCTTGAAACCAGGAGGCAGAGGTTGCAGTAAACTGAGATCGCACCACTGCACTCCAGCTCTGGCTGACGGAGCAAGACTCCATCTTGGGAAAAAGAAAGAAAAGACCATGTCTCCTCCCCAGTTCAAAACCATAAGTCATACTGTCGTGTAGTGGGGTGAGGAAGAAGGGACGTTTGAATCAGATATGAGACCAGACTGCACTGAACTAAATTGTTAATCACCAAAGTTGACCAAAAAGTTATGGAATTTAACTAGTGGTAGCAACCAGTCTTTTCCCCTCATTCATAATCCAACGTTCCTGTAATTGAGGATGACTGATTTCATTGTTGGCCTTATATTCCACTTGGAGCGTTACTCAGTGAGAGGTAGGGCATTCCCGGCATTCTGTCACCACCAGATATCCAGTCCTCATCTTGTATTTGCTGTAATTCAGCTCCAAAGCCTGCCGTTTCTTCAAAGAGTGCTGATTTGTTTTATTGGAAAATGGTATTTAGGGACCAAAATCCTAGCGCTAGGTTTGCTCATTGTTTCTAGTATACCCCTGTTCTAGGCACCCCCAGCAGAAACAGCAGGGAAGTACATGTATGTATACTAACTTATGTACACACATACACGTATTTAGGGAGTTTCATATACATTTACCTATCTATGTATGTGTCTTACATAATCGTAGAACATCTGACTGTCGATCACTTGTACTCAGGTATTTACAATCTACTAATTTTGTTAGATTGTTCCTGGGAGATGAGTGTTGTATATACATGTTATTTCCTTTAATGTTATCCTTATTTCCATTTGTTTTTAATAAAATATGGTGATTAATGTAAATTTTCACAGTGTATCTAATAAGCCCTTTTATCAACATATGAGACATGTAAAAACCGCTTTACCATAAGCATACTCAAAAATGATATTTGGAACTGCATGATTGTCGCCAGAAAAGAAATTACTTAAGGGAACAGAGCACTGCTAGGGCCCAAGACCCCAATGCGAAGACTCCATTCCAAAGTATGTGTCTTCCATGCCTCTTATCTAAAGTGTCATATGAATGCAATGTGGTATCCTGGATAGGCTTCTGGATCAGAAGAAGGTCATTCGTGCAAAAACCTGGGAATTCTGAATAAGTTATTTAGTTCAAAGTATTTGACAAAGGCTAATTTTGTAGTTTTGATAAATGTTCTATGGTATATAACATGCTGTGTCAATGATATGATGAAATACCATTACTGATACACCATTACATGCACGCTAAAGTGCAACAAGTAAGGAAATTTACTCTAGAAAGTGAGAGTGAGAATTTATACTGTCAGAGAAAGAAGTTACAAATAAGCACAGGGGAGATGCCAGAATGAACCCTGTGGTGCTAGATCAGGAGTTATCAGTAAGAATTCAGCTTATTTTAAGAGAGAAGATGGGTAGGTAAATAAATACAAAAATATGTGCTTGCATACATATGGTTCAAGAGTTATACAAGATACATAGGTAAATATACACAAAATTAGGCAAATGTGTGTGTGTGAGCGTGTGTGTACATGAGTCAGTATGCGTAAATGTATTTCCCAGCTCTTTCTGCTGAGGAATCCTAGAAGCAGGGGTATGCTAGAAACAATGAACAAACCTAGTACTAGGATTTTGGTCCCCAAATACTATTCTCCAATAAGACAAATCGGCACTCTGAAGAAATGGCTGGCTTTAGAGCTGAATTAAAGAAAACACGGCCAACGTAGTGAAACCCCGCCTCTACTAAAGATATAAAAATTAGCCAGGCATGGTGGTGGGCACCTGTAATCCCAGCCACTTGGAAGGCTGAGGCAGGAGAATTACTTAAACTCGGGAGACAGAGGTTGCAGTGAGCCAAGATCACGCCACTGCACTCCAGCCTGGATGACAAGAGCAAAACTCCATCACACACACACAAAAAGAAAGCACAAGATGAGGATGGGACATTTTGCAGTGCCAGAAAATAAAGAAGAGCTAAAAAGGAAAAAATGAAAAAAAGAAAATAGAAATATGTCTGAAGACTAGAGAAGCCAACTGAAAGGGCTCCCAGTGGCCAAAGCTGGAAAACTTTGAGCAATGATGAAATGAATAAGGATAGTACTGGATTGTAACCCAAAGAATCAAATAAATCATCACAAATACATATTTATGTAAATACATAATTGAATAAATAAAGGAAAAGGGACAACTGATTCTCACAGAATAATTCCAAGTAATAAATGTAGAGAAATAGAAATAATAGAATAATTAATAAAACAGAAAATTTCCGTTAGGACACCATAGTTGTAATTGCCACAGGCAAGAGCTGATGAATGCTAAAATTAGTATGCGAAACTTAAGGAGAAATAGAACATTTACACGGCCTCAAAGTGTCCTCTGCAAATCGTTTTTTAATTATTGTAGCAGCTTTAACCTCTGCCTACAAATTCTTTGATACTCCTCCTTCCTAAGAGATAAAGCTTTAATTCTTCTCTTTTAAGTGTCAGCTGGAGTTAATGACTTGCTTCAAGCCAATGGACTAGGAAAAGAGAAACATTGAATGTAACTTTATAATGCAGAAACCTGGCAGACGTCACCTTACTCAAGTAAAGACAGTTAACCTCAATGTCATGTACACCCTAATACGATGAGAAGGGCATATCATCTCCATGATATTCTTCCCAAAACGTATAACCTCAGTCTAATCATGAGAAAACATCAGACAACCCAAAATTGGAGGACACTCTGCAAATTACCTGACTGGTCCTCCTCAAAATCATCAAGGTCATTTACAACAAGGATAAGTAGAGGAATTGTCACTGCCAAGAGAAACCTCCGCTGTGACAATGAAATGCAATGTGGTATCCTGGATGGACTCCTGGATCAGAAGAAGGTCATTCATGCAAAAACCTGGGAATTTCCAATAAGTTCTTTAGTTAAAAGTATTTGACCAAGGTTAATTTTGTAGTTTTGATAAATGTTCTGTGGCATATAACATACTGTGTCAAGGTATACAGGAATTCTCTGTACTATCTTTGCAATACTCTTGTAAGTTTTAAACTACTCTAAAATAGTGGTTTTTTTAAATAGGATAAGAATTTTCTCTAGTAAGCTGTAATAATGCAGCATATAGATTAGCTCCCGTGTTTTCTTGTTCAAAGATACAGACATCTATGTAGCTTTATGCCGTGAATACGTTGTATCAAGTTGATACTTTATTATGCTTTTTTGATCTTAAAAAGCTGGGAACACACACTTCATCAAGAACCAAATGCTTTTTGTGATTTCATTTCTAATAGAAAATCTGATGTAATTTGTACTCTTCTTTCATCTTTGCCAGTAATATAACTTGTCTGAAATTGGAAGACTTGCTTGTGCTGGATAATATTGGTGATTCCATATTGCAAAGACTCTAAGAAAAGAGTAATAGGATGAGGGAAAATACTATGAATGATCCTCTTCTGCCTGTTTATGGGACATTGTTAATGTTGCCTTGTTTTCATCTCATCACCTTTGGATTATCATTGTCTTGTGTGTACAATGTGAGCCCACAGGGCTACAAAGAGTTCTACCCTTAATTAAAAGTGCATCATGCTAGCATGGGAAAAGCGCACATAATTAGAAGGTGATAGTGCAAACCCCTGAGCAACATGCAGCAGAGGAAGGTGTGACTAAGTGCAAGGTGCACAGAGGAATATGTGCTTAGTTCGGTTTAGAGGCTGATCCTGGAAGATGTGTCTAAAAATGATGCATACAATTTTCTTAGGAAAGTGAGAGAAAATATCCCAAATAAGAGGAATAGCAGGCACAAAATTCGGAAGTAAAAGTGTACGAATTCCTTGAACCTGTTGTTTTGATGTGGTGGTGTATAACAGTTTTAGAAGCTCAAGCTCTGGAATCAGGAAGATGGTTGTCGAATTCCAGTTCTGCCACTTTGAGCTGTGTGACTTGAGGCAACCGATTGAAGCTCCATGGACCTCTTTCCTCACTGGTGACATTGCATAATTTGGAGCTGACTATGGTACCCACATCAGGGAGCCATTTTTTAGGATTAGATAATATTCACATAAAGTATTCAGCATCATATCCAGCACACATGTTTACTGCTTCACCTACCAACTGTTATTCTGAGAAATATTCCTGGATAAGATGGTTTGGGAAGGATTTATAAGAGTTAAATAAGTGTATGGCAGGCATGGGGAACAGCATCTTCATGTGAGATCCCTGTGTGAGGGGGGCACAAACCTATAGATTAGAGCATAGAGGGCAAAGCACTGAAAGACCCTCTTATGCCATGTTAAGAAGATTAGAATTTCCTCTACCCATAATTGATAGTCCTTGGATTACTTTAAGGACCAGAGGGACATAAAGGTATTTCTTTTCTAGATGTTCTAAAAGATTGATTTAAAGGGAGAAGATTAATATGGAAAGCCAGTTAGGAAGGTTTCAGGAGTCTCAGTGAGATGAAATTTGGATGACCAAGTGGCCACTGGATTCAGCAAAATGAGAAATGTGCTGACTTTGGCGAGAGCAGCCCCACTGAGGCAGTGGGGACACCTGAGACAGGAGAGAGTGGAAGAGGGGCGGGAAGCCATATAGATGGCAGGTGTAGGCATCTGAAGAAGCAAGCTTAAATAGAAAAAAGGCATGATCAAGACTAATGGTTTGGCTGCCTATTTTAATTTTCATTTTTACAACCAAGAGTCTTGAGAAAACGATCCAATCAACATAGCAAAGGAGAAGAAATTGGGGAGAGAGGGAGAGGTTGAGTGGCCTCAGATTAGGTGGAGGAAAGGGGCCCAAGAGCACATACGTGTCGCCCCATTCATATGGGTGAAGTCATCTTCCTGTAGAGCAGGTGGCCACTGTGGCATGGTGATAGCTTTGGTTTGTAAAGCGTATTTCCCTTGAGTAATTCAAATTACAGGCGTATTGCTATCTCACTTCTATATCTGACATTTATAGAAAAGACTAAGGATCCTCATTATTTATTTGAGAACACTAAAATCCAAAGGGGTGAAGAGATTATAAAACTGAACAAAAGTTTAAATCCATGTCTTCTTACTTTGTTTTTTACTACTTTTACTTATGCTATCTCCGATGTTTTATAAATTTTAAAAAGATAAAAATTACATGGGAGTGTGTGTGTGTGTGTGTGTATTCTGAATTCCCTTTGGTATGACATTTTCCCCTAGCACTTATGAATACTCATCTCATAATAAGAACCAAGTATCTGGTTTACATGAAACTCTAATATAATTTCATCTGAAGTGGAGAAAAAAGATATATACTCTTTTATCATAATAAGCATGTTTCTATGGCTCAGTAAATTTTCTAATGTCTCGGTTAAGTTACAAAGGAGAGATATAATATAAAATAGAGACTTTTGGAACCTAGAAGAATAAACATACAAAATCAATCTTGATTCATCATCACCGTCTCTAAGAAATTATTAATTATATTAATGGGATATTAAGGGATAACAATATGAGCAAAATGTGTTCATTCAACATAATTAGGTATTTCTGGTTTTTGAATAGGGTTTTTTTTTCTTTTATTTATTAGAGTTGGTTAGCTTAGTCTTGTTGCAAATATTACTTACATTGTTGCACAAAGTAACCTTCTGAAGGACATTTAAAGTTTGTAAGGTCTTAAGTGTTGTGATAAGAGCATGAAAGTAAATATTTTATGCACATTTCAGGGATGTCATCGGTGGTGTAAATGCAGTAGCCTTTTTTACAAGTGCTCTGCAGAGCTCCCAAACCAACGAGCACAAACAGCCACTTAATTGCCCAGCGCACCAGCTCCTCTGAAAACAGAGCTTCTCTTCGCACTTACTTAAGGGACATGCTGCATGGACAAATTACTAACCAGTTGGGATACAGCGTATGCAATTTATCAGCTAATGATACAAACTTTTTGAGGTGTCGGCTGCCATATAAAAATGTGGCTTTTAAGGCCCATATGCTAACCAGGAAGTCAGCCCTCCAACTTATATCTGTGGCTTCAGTTGACGTGCCCAGATAATTGAAACCTTACTTTGACCTTGGACATATTGGATACTTTAATATTTTATAAAAAAAAATTTTACAAAAATGTCAAATATTTTGGTAAAGGGGAAAATTAGTAACTTACACGTTTTTAAATGAAACATTTGAAATGTGTACAGTATCGCTGTCTTCTGTGCACTGATTTGAGTTGGTTGCCTTTTGTCCACAGCAGAAAAGACAATGCCCATCCACCCAAATAAATTCTGTATTAGATTTAACAGGCCAGTGAGGGATATTCTTTATATTTGTATATCAAGGTTTTATAATTACACAGAGATATTATTCAAAACCAACATGTTTAATCATTACTCCAGATATCCCATCTGTTTTGACTGCGCAATTTGGGTTGTAAAAATCACATATACAAATTAGCAAGAGAAACTCCCTTTAAAAATAATAGTTTACGCCTTAGGAAGATTCTATGTTCTGAATTGCTGTGTCATATATAGAGATCCAGAAAAACCAGCCAAAGCCACTGTGTAAAGAAGCAAAGAGAATTCAGCCTTAATTTACTCACATAACAAAGAGGAGGAACTCCTTTCTCCTGATTGAAGATAAATGTGGTTGTTTTTCCTATACTGAACAACCAAAAAATATTCTACAGTTATGCCAACTCACAAATCTATGCACAATTTTCAAACTAACAGACTAGATTTCAGAATGAGAGTCTCCCAAGTCTGAATGTTTTTTTTAATTGTTTTCTTTTAGGAAATCACACAAAAAAATTACAAAAATTTTTATTTAATGTAATCCTTCAATTCCGTTATTCCTCACAGCGATCAGAAAGGGACTGAAGCTGAATAATGTTTTATATTTTAACAGAAGAAGGCACAGGCTGAAATAGGGAAGATTTAAGCGATGAGGCAGAACACAGTATGTGTCATGCAGAGCAATTACACCCCAAGTCTCTTGAGAAGCACAGGGAAAGCAGAGGCTTTCAGCCACCCAACGTGCAATGATATCTCAGCCAGGCAGATGCTGAGCCATAGAATAGCACTGAGCTTAGATGACTTACGTTTTTAAAGCTCAAGGTCTGAAATTTGTTTCTTTGATTCTAATTTCACTCTTGCAAATGTGCTTTTCTTTACCATGTGAATCTGTGACAAAGCTATCATTTGATCTCTCGGTTGCAGTCAGGCTTCATGCTTAGTTGAAGCCATTCTAAACTTCCCTCGTACTGTCCTTTATGTTAGGTTTTTCAATATGAAGAATAAAATCTTAGGATTCTCTCCACTAGGTTCTTTCTTGTCAAGAATCATGATCTTTAAAACACTTTTTAAATGGACATTTACAATTATAATTACTTTATATTAAAAGATCTTCTTTTCTTGGTATAGTATGATGATCTTAAAAATTCATATCCAGTTCTTATAATCCATATTATTCACTCATTTGCATCAAAGTAAATTTAATCTTGGAAATCTTTGCTTAAATGCAAAAAAAAGGGAAAGAATTCAGATAAAACGTAGAATACCATTTCATTACATTTTAAAGAAACTTTATAGTGGCTTCAAAATAACATGTAATCCTTTATCTATCATGGTCACCTCATCCCCCACCACCAATACACACCCTGTCAACTCCTGTCTTACTCTTTCTTCCTTTGTCTCTGTTTGTAGCTTGGTCAAAATCATGGGTGGGTAAGAAGGCAACATTACGGTGATTGACAGTGCTGAAGTAAGAATTGAATAATTTTGCTTAACTGCATTATCTTCTCTTCTTAAAAGCTTTTAACTGAACGATAATATACATATAGAAAGAGGCATTTGATAAATTTTTGCAAACTGAACACACCCATCGCCCTGCTCAAGAAATACTGACTGTGCCTTAGAAGGCCCTCTCCATACTCCCTCCCAATGCCTCCCCTTCCCCTCCACCCCACCCAGGGCGACCCCTCTGCGGACACCCAGCAGCACACATCAGTGTCACCTGCTGGTTTAACTTCATCTACACGGAATCATTCAGTGTGTACCCTGTTGTCGTGTCTGGCTTCCTTCACTCAATGTTATGTTATGAAATCCACCCCCATTCTTGTGTTGAGATGTAGTTGAAATATCATTGAAATATTTAAATAAACCAAAATGTATTTTTCCACTCAACTGCTGGTGAGCATTTAGATAGTTCACAATTTGGGACTCTAACAGTTGGCCCTGCGGTGGAGAATATTCACCCTTCAAGCAGCTGCCCATCTTTCTCTATGTTAACTGGTCCTTCTGCTCATCTGCAGAGCAATGATGCCAGGTTTGCACAATCATGAAGAACCTTCTGAGTCTTCAAAAAGAGCTTCTCATCTGTTCTTTGTAGTTTTACAGTACAATGACCAAGTCGTGCTAATTCATTTATTTACTAATTCATTTATTTACAGTTAATTCATTTATTTACAGTTATATTTCTACTCCCTAGAAGGTACTATAGAAGTAAATTTAAAATGGTATCTTATTCCTAAGGAGCATACAAGCTTTGGGGAGTGTAAATATCGATTAGAATGGGGTGAAACCCATTTTTGAAACATGCAAACAAGGTGACTGTTGGTATCCCACATATGTTAAATGATATATTTGAGGATAGTTGATTAAATGTAACTTTCTATTTCCCCAACATGTACCTTTACAAAATTTTTATATCTGTACTTTGTCTAAACATTCGTCTGTCAACGACGGACATGAGTTCAGGTTAAACACCACAGGAATCTAATTTTATTCTCCTCTGTGAATCTAAGCACACCCATACTTCACGCCAAAAAAATTATTCAATCAGTCAATAGATATTTTATGCTGATCTCTCTACCCTTCAGGATATATCTAAAATTTTTTATTTCCCAGTTGTCTGCTGGAGAGTTTAGTTTATAGTTGAGTTCCACTGCCTGATCAACGTCATTATTCCTTCACTGAATATTTGCTCAGCTCACCTTTCCATCCAGTGCTGTGTCAACCACTGGCTGTAGAATAATGAGCAGAGCCCTGCGTGGCTCCTGTCCTCACCAAGTTCACCGTCTCCGGGAAAAGAGATCTGTTGTTCAAGGGGTCACACAATATAGTCTCAAACGACGGTACATGTAGTGGGTGTAATGGCTTTCCCCCAAAATGTGTGTCCAGCCCGGATCCTCAGAATGAGACCGTCTTTGGAAATTGGGTCTTTGCAGAGGTAATCAGTTCATTGTTCTGGATGATCCAGTGTTTGATGTTATAAGGAAAAGGAGAGGGGTATTCAGATCCAGACACACAGAAACACACAGGGCAAGGAAGGCCAGGTAGTGACAGAAGCAGGGATGGAGTGATGCAGCTACAAGTCAAGGGACTGCAAGCTTGGCTTCCTCTTGCCAGAAACAAGAGAAGGGCAAGGAAGGACTCTGTCCTGGAGCTCCAGAGGGAGCACAGTCCTGCTGGCACCTTGGTTTTTGACTTCTAGCCTCCAGGATGCTGAGAGAAGGAATTTCTCTTGTGTTAAGCTAATGATCTAGTGGTGACTTGTGACAGGAGTCCTAGGATCTCACGTGATATGGATTCAACTGAACCATAAGAAATTGCTGCTTTTCACCTGCTTTGAGCCACACAAACAGCAATATTAGAGGATTCAACCTAACATGTTATGAGCTTGTAAGAGGAAAACTTTGTCAGAGAAAGCTTATCTGAGGAATTTCTAGTGGAACTGAAATCTGGAGAACAAATAGCATTTGATGGAGTTCAAAAAAGAAACAGGAAGAGAGGGGAGCCCAGCAGAGGCGGAGGTTCTGAGGCAGAGGGTGCAGAGGTTGCTGAGGAACTGAAGGATGTGACTGGAACCTGGTGTGGGGACAGGGCCAGGTGAGGCTTGACAGGCAGGGAGGGGTCAAAACTGGCCTCTGAGTCCAGATGGAACATTAAGATTTTGGCCAGGCATGGCAGCTCACACCTGTAGTCCCAGCTACTCAGGGGGCTGAGGCAAGAGGATCCCTTGAGCCCAGGAGTTTGAGGCCAGCCTGGGCAACATTGCAAGATCCCATATCAAAAAAAAAAAAAAAGGTTATATTTTTGTTTTTTAAAAGCAATCGATAGCTAGGCATAGTGGCACATGCTTATAATTCCAGCAACTTGGGGAAGCTGAGGCTTGAACTGGGAGGCAGAGGTTGCAATGAGCAACCAAGATCACACCACTGCACTCCAGCCTGGGTGACAGAGCAAGACTCCATCTCCAAAAAAAAAAAAAGAAAAAGGCAGTGGAATGCCATTGAAAGGTTTTAAGACAATGTGAGAAGATTACAATAACCACAGAATGAAGAACAGGTTAGAAAGAGCCTACGCAGATGGAAAGACTGCTGCAGGGCGTGCAGGAACCCAGGGGTATCACTGGCCAGGGAGGCACTGGTGGGGACGGGGGCAGTGGGCAGTCCAAGAGGCTTTTAGGAAAGAACTCGTTGTTTTTATTTCAAGGGTATGTCCCGATTAATATACCATTTGCCTATGTGTCCCTTTGAAAACATTGAATTCTCATAAAATACACATACCAGTCCTGATACTTCTAAGCCCCCAAGTCAGCTATTCTGACCATGCGTCTCTATTCGGCTGCCCAGGAAATCTCTTGGATTAGCAGTAGTGCCTTCATTTTTTTCCCTATTTCTCTCTTTGCTCTCTACCTTCTGTTTCCAAGTACTCTGTTCCTGTATCTACCAGAGTGGCCATTCTAATTTATTATCATCGTCTGTTTACAGAACTATCTACCCAGCTACACTGTAGGCTCAGTGAAGACCAGTGCAATGACTTATTTATTGTTATATACCCTGCGCAAAACCTGAGATTTTGGCTAGGCATAGCACAGAACCTGACCTATAAGATTTGATTTATAAGTGACAGTATCAATGTACAAAAAAGAGTCAGCAAATGCATAAATTAACAAATACTTTATTTCTGCTCTATCTTACCACCTTTGGCCTGATATACCCGCCTTACACTCTGATGTGATCCAATCAATGAACTGCTTTTTCTGTTTCTGCTCTACTTGCCACTGACAAATATTTTTCTACTACTTGTATCAACTTTTAGAAAACATGCCTCTTCCTAGTAAATCTCTTTATTTGTGTATGGAATCACTTTTCTAATTGTCTGTACCTCACGAAGATGCTACTAGTTTTTGTTTTGTGCCTTTGGGAGCTAATTCCTTACCATTGTCCTCATCAAAACCATTGAAGTGTTGAGAACATGCCATTTTGCACACATTACTGTGTTGAGTGCTCCAGTTAGCAGGAGAGGAAGGCAATGAACAGCAGTGACTTCTTCTCTGAATAAGATTACCATCTAAGACAGAAAACCCAAAGGCTACCCACAAAATCAAATCTGACATACACATGGCTAAGGTAAATGTTTATGTTACACAAAACAAAAACGTAAGAGCAATTTCTGCAGCCTAAAAGAAAACCAGAAATCAGGATAATCTCATCATGAGCTCACAACCAATTGGATAGTTGAGTCATCTATCATATTGAAATGGGGATGTTTCCCCAAAAAGATGCCCTCATGTTCTCTTTAGCCAGATCGTATTTCCACGTGTAGTAGGGATGCATTGCCGTCTCTCTTCCTGTTTCTCTTGACCTCTAATGTTTATCTTTCCACAACTCCTACGACGAACTGTGGTTGTAAAGTAAAAGCACACCCAACAAGGAGGTAAATGAGCTGAAGGATTTTGAGACCTGCCTCCCAAACCCCTCCAAAAAGACAGCCTGAATTAAATGTATTCTTTGAAAGGGATCAGCATTACAAGATGCAGTTTACGAAGCCGGGACAGAAGACAGGGCAGACGTGGGGAAGTGCATTCCAGTCTGTAGAAGCAGTAGAGGGGAGAGGTAAACAGAAGTAAAGAGGGACTCCAGATGTCAGCACTGGGAGAGAAAAAGAGAGTGTAGGAAAGCGTCACATGAATTCTGCAAGCCATGGTCCGTATTTTAATGTCTTATTTCAGCCTTGGTTCTAGTTTATGATGGTAAACCTCAGCTTCCCTGAAATCCAATTCGTAGAAATATAAATATATACTCTTAAATAAATTCATTTGATTATCATTTCTCACAAAGATATCATATGGCACTTTAATTCATCATTCGCTAGCATGTTTATAGCAAAATGGAAAACTCTTGCTGTATGGACCAAATGTGGCGTTTCTGCTTTGAGCTTTTCTTTCTTAATCTGCAAACGACATAATCAATTTTCTTGCCGTTGTATCTCTTCACAAATACTACTACTTGGTATGATTCTGTAGTTAATTTTTTTTATTTTTTGTGGTTTTTAAAATTTTTAATTCTAGCCTTATACATGTGTAAGACAAATTTTATTGTTTAAATGTGTAATAGTAAATCATTAAAAATGTCTGGGGTGAAAAGAGGCTTATCTTTAGGAATAAAATAACATAAAGTTTTCCTCAAATGTTTTCTCTGGTTTAGTTTTTTTTTAAGTTTTGTTTTTGTTTTAATTTTTCTGTAACTCAAAAGTTTTAGTTCACGGAGCAATTTATGGCATATACTTGGTAGGCCTTTGCTGCCATCTACTGGCATTTTGTGTAATTACTTAGGATGGCTTCCATTCTGTAACTAATTTTGTGTAATTTGTATATGATAGTATTATAGGTTCCCCCTTTTTTTCTTCTATTTTTTCTTTAGTTAAAGCAAAGTGAAGCAAATGCGGACACCAAAGAAAAGCTCCCTTTGCGCCTGCGAATTTTTGAAAAATTTCCAAACAGACCACAAATGGTGAAAATCTCAAAGCTTCCTTCAGATTTTACAGTTCCTAAAATCAGGTACCAAAGTATTTCTTTAATTGCATATTTCACATACATTGTAAAATATTCATTATCTTAAATCTGAGTTAACCCTTCTTTTAAGTATTTGTGGGTTGGATTTCTTTCTATTTTGTTATTATCTATCTTTCTACTACCTCAACCTGTATTTTTTTTTAAAAATGACTCTTTTAAGCAATGTATTCAGAAAAGAGTCACTTTATAACTGCAGTAGCCTAAGCAAGAAGGCTACTTTCCATCGCTTCTCTCTGAGATGACTCCTCAGGGATGGGACCTCCCAGCAAACTGGCGAAGCTCCTCAACGTTGCAGGGATAGCAGGTCGACGTCAGTCTCTGACCCCAACCATATAAGAATAAAGTTGCCTCTGTGGCACTTTTATTTTCAACAAAACAGAGAAACCACAGCTGTCCCAGTTTCTGTACTTCTACCGCGTTTATTTAGCCTACCATGCCAGGTTACCATATAATTTGTCTTCCACTTTTTAAAAGAAGAACTGTGCCATTTTTCCACTCCTACTAATTTGATTTTTTACTGTTTGCCCTCCAGTTAAGCAAATGCATAAAAGATGCTTTAAATGCCAATTTTTAATAATAAAAGGAAATTCTTGTAGTTATAGCTCAAGAAATTACAAATACAATTACAGTAATATGTCACTAGTTTTAAAAATCATTTTGTAGGGGTTATAAAAGTATGAGACTGGATGTGGTGCCATAATACTTAAAATTCAAATAGAAATATGTTTGCATTTCTGATTTGAAAACAAACAGAATTAATTGAATTTGGTTATTTGAAGAGATGTTACTTGAATTTTTATTATGCTTTGAAGATCAGATGAAGGCACTTGCTTTTGAGTCTTAAAATGTAAAATCATTTCTTAATCATTCTTATGAAAAACGAACATTTAGAGAGAAGAACAAATTCTTCCAAGTCTTAGAGGGGAAAAAAAGTGTTTTATTACCACAATAAGATTCAAAAAGCTACAGTCAGTTACTGAATAATATTACTTAAAAATTATTTCAAGGGTATTGCTTTTTTAAGCAGGAGTCACTGAGATTCAGGAAGCTGTCGCTAATGAAATATGTTAGTCATAATCTAGTTTTCTACGATCTTTTGTCACTGCTTTATCTTTGCCCAAGTGAACTCATCATTGCAAAATGCTGTCACTTGCTCCATTCCATTAATAATGCCTGATGTGCGTGTTCTTCATTTGCAAAGGGAGAGTTTTATGAAGCAGTTTATTGACCGCCAGCAGCAGGACACATGTTGCCTCCTGAGAAGCCTCCCTTCCACCTCCTCCTCATCCTGCGACCACCCAAAACGCTCGGCAATTGAGGACAACAAATACATTGACCAAAAAGTAAGATCCGCTGTTTCAAATAAGCAGGCTTCTAAAAAGCACGTATGTTTGAGAAAAGAGCCACAGAGTTCTTCAGGGTCCTGGAATCCCATTTCTCAAGAGAATAATGAAGAAAAAAAAAGATTTCCTTTGTAAAAGTTATCACGAAACCTAACGTTTTTTACTTTATGCATTGAAATTTTGCATTTCTCCATGTAAGGTTTTAGGCTGTGCCACGTGGCAGCCAATGGACTTTGTTAAGATTCAAGAGCCTCCCAAATCTGCATTTTCTCATGTGCAGAAAGAAGGGCTGGGATCTCCAAGACTCAGTCCAGGGGCAATGACCTGTCACCTTCTGCAAGTGCAACTGCTTATGGATACTTACGACATCAGGGAGAATACCAGAGCAGGTTTCTCTAAAATCAGTCAAGAGGATTGCCATTTATTCAATGCTTAGTATGTGGCAGGAACTGAGGTACAAGAGCTTACTCATGATCTAGTTTATCTGTTTCGTTATCATTTGAAAAGTAGGAAAAAATTTTTCAGATTCTACAGCAAAGTAGCAGTAGGGAATCATATATAAATAAAGCAAATTTAGGTAAAGAAATGTAATTTTTCATTTATTCACTTTAAAAAAAAAAATAAGGACTGGGCGCCATGGCTCACACCTGTAATTCCAGCACTTTGGGAGGCCAAGGCAGGTGGATACCTTGAGGTTGGAGGTTCGAGGCCAGCTTGGCCAACATGGTAAAACCCCATGTTGGCCAAGGAGTCTCTACTAAAAATACAAAAATTATCTGGGCATGGTGGTGGGTGCCTGTAATCCCAGCTACTTGGGAGGTTGAGTTAGGAGAATCGCTTGAACCTAGGAGGAAGAGGTTGCAGTGAGCTGAGATCGTGACACTGCACTCCAGCCTGGGCAACAGAGTGAGACTCCACTCAAAAAAAAAAAAAAGACATGAGACATAAAATGTATTAACTACATACAATAAGTAAACATATTTATATATACACACACATACATATAAATGTATACCTATGTATATATGTATGCATAGTATCAAACTATATATATATCAGTTTGATCACATAATCAATATCAGTTCAGTTAGAAAATGAAAGATTCATAATTGTTCTTTAATATTAAAAAGATTAAACAGTAGAGTGTACAAAAACATCCAGTTCACTTGTAAGTATTTCACTTTGGAATTCCTAATGTATTTTTTATTCCTTTACATTGTTACTGCCCTTTTTCTTTTGCTTATTATGAAATCCATATTTCTCTATGATCATATGAAAATAAAATGCCAACTCTTTCATCCTCCAGGATCTTCTTTCTCTCTACATTCTTTCCCTTCCCACAGGAATAAGACCTTTGGAATTCTCTTGCCTTTCTCTTTTTCTCACCTCCCCTTTTTCTCCTCCTCTTTCTCGTCTCCCCTTTTTCTCCTCCTTTTTCTCACCTCCCCTCCCCTAATGTGATACTACTTTTCCCGTTTACCTCTCCCTCAGTTCCCAGGTTCTCTGCTGTAGTTCAGTCATGTTGCTCTTGATGACAATGATGATGATTTTCTTTGCAGGATGTCTCTTCTTTTTCAAGGATTTCCATGTGTTCATTTACCTTCAGCCATCTAAAGATGCTATTCTTCTATCTTTGCAGAATCCAAGATTGTAGATGACAGGTCTGATGACAGCGTCATTTTTTTTTAAGTAATTAGGATTTTTTTTTTTTTTTTGGTAGACTTTGTTTGCTTGTTTCTTTGGGGAAACTTGTAAGATTTTCTGTGTATCCTTGGAGTTCAGAAGCTTTCTCAGGGCATACCTTATATGTCTTTTCTCATCAGAACTGCTCAAACTAGACAGTCTTCTCAGTTTGCCGACTAAGATATTTGGTCAGGGAAATTTCCATTGATTTTGCGTTCAGCTGTTACTCTTCCATCTGCTTCTTTCTCCCCTAGGATTGCCGTCTCTCTATTTTTGTTCTGTGCTTGGTCTTCCAGGACACTAATAAGATTTCAACTGAGATCATCCTTTGCTTCTAAATTTCTAGTGAAAAATTATGATATGGACATATTACCCTTAACCTTAGAGGCTTTACTTTTATTTATTTATTTATTTATTTATTTCCTGAGACGGAGTTTTGCTCTTGTTATCCAGGCTGGAGTGCAATGGTGCGATCTTGGCTCACCACAACCTCCGCCTCCTGGGTTCAAGCAATTCTCCTGCCTCACCTTCCCAAGTAGCTGGGATTACGGGTGCGCACCACCATGCCCAGCTAATTTTTGTATTTTTAGTAGAGATGGGGTTTCACCATGTTGACCAGGATGGTCTCGATCTCTTGACCTTGTGATCCACCCGCCTCAGCCTCCCAAAGTGCTGGGATTATAGGCATGAGCCACCGCGCCAGGCTTATCTTTTTATTTTTTTATTGACAAAGTCTTGCTCTGTTGCCTAGGCTGGAGTGCAGTGGCTATTCACAGGCACGGTCATAGTGCACTATAGCCTTGAACTCCTGAGCCAAAGTGATCCTCCTGCCTCGGCTTCCTGATTAGCTGGGACTACAGACATGGCCACCATGCCTGGCTTTTTTTTTTTTTTTAATTAAACTTATCACCTCTCTTACTCACAGTTACAATCCACTCAACACTGTGCACAGGGCATGGAAACAGAAGGTCATATGTCAATGGATAAACAAGTGGGAAGACAGTGGCTTGGCTTCAGCCAATGAGTCTGAAATTGCAGTTTACGCAGACTAGGAAGCAGATTGTTTTCTGTTTTGTTTCCAAAGCAGACTGTAAGCCAGAAGTCTGGGCTGTGGTTGTGACCACTTATCTCCAGGAAGAGAACCAAGAGCTGCTATCCGTTATGCCCAAAGTCAAAAAACCCGTGATGTGCGTTTAACAATCACCAGTAACACTATTCCATTGGAAACACAAAATTGAAATATTAGTTTATTTTTTCTCTAAAAGGAAATGTGATTATTTCTCACACTTCCTGAACATGGTATTTTGATTTGGTGAGGAAAAAAAACAAAAGATTCTTGACGGATGTGTGCAGGGTTGCGGAGGGGTCAAAAGAGAACGTGGCGCGCCCCTCTGTGTACCCACAGGAAGCGATCCCTCCCAGATACGCTTGGAATAACACCATTTAGCCCACATAGAGTGCATTTTCAGAGTAAATGCTCCCACTTGGAAAGTGGAATGTCAAAACCTATTTTCTGTTCATCCGAGGACCTTACTTTGGGAGCGGCAAGAAAGCTGCTCCTGTTACTATTCAGGCTTTCTTTAAGCTTTGACTTGATCTAGGTTGTTAGAAAAGTAGGCTTAACTCCTTTCAGGATCCACCATTTTCAGCAATAGTTCCCACCAGTTCTTGGTGTTCTTTGTAAGACCTTAGGATTTGTCAACCTTGCTGAGTGCCCCTGGGTCAGGGAAATCTAAAGCAGAAAATCCCTCTTCAAAGGATTTCAGTGATAAGAATTTAATGGAAGCAGAAATTGAGGGGAAAGCAGTCTAGCATTTGTATTATAAATACGGCAAGGCTTTTTCATGTTTATTAAGAAACTTGAAAGCCACTTAAAAACAAGAGTGCATAAATACAGAACACAAAATTCCAATTATAGACCATACCACTGTTAGCTCCCCTTATAAGGCATTTTTCAAGGAACACTTGGAAATTCCCATTAAAATCCCAATTGCCTTTGGAAATGCTAGTCACAGTAAAGTGGCAGGTAAGGTTCTTCCCTCTACATGAAAAAAAAGAAACCACCCAGCACTCTGCAAATTGTGCAAATTGAGGCTGTTTTTCTTCAATGACTGGCATGAAAGAAAAAGAACATTAGAGGCTGGCTTATCGGTGAGTCTTATAACACGCACAAAGGAACAATAAAATAAAACTCTTCTCTTAATGGTTATCTTGGACCAGGAGAAACTTCTGACTTCCACTCTGCTAGAGGGAATCACCTTTCTCTTTCCAAGGAAAATAGTGAGGCCCTAGGTGCCGGAAGACTGCAAGTTAAGGCAGAAAAAAACTACTGACAGCAGCCCCACAAGGGGCCTGAGGCCTGATGAAGCATTGCAGAAAACACGAGAGCACATTAGGCAAGATTTTCTCCCAGTAATTACCCCGGCTTTGAACAGGGATGAGTAATTCCCATGGCAACCTCACTTTGCAGAAGCCACGTTTTTAAAAATAGCCCTGGTGGATCACCTTTATTATATAGTTTAAAATACCTGTCCTTCTCCCAGAAAACAACCAGCAAACAAAAATCTTTAAAATGTTGGGGCTGACCCAGATCCTAAAAGGAAAAGACAGGAAAGAGTGTTTCCTTGCCTGTCCTTTGAGACTCCATAGAAACGACCTTTCCGAGTGGTCATTCCTCCATCCCTTTCTCCTCCTACCACCCCCCCACCCCGCCCCCACGTTCCTGTGAGCAGTTGTGAGAGGTTCGTTTTCTTCCTGGTTCAAGGATCTTGGGAGGAGTTATTCCAGCTTCCAAGCAGAAAGAAATCAAGCAACAGTTTCTACTTGTATTTTTCCTCCATATTATTGAAATTAAACTCTAGGTTCCTTAAGCAGAGTGGTGATTAATAAAGTAAGATGTGAACTTGACTTTCCAGTAACCCTTTCATAAAGGCAGCCCACTGCATCTTCCCAAGTGAGACATCCAGTCAAGGTCAAGGTCTCCCCTGCGGTTGAGTCTAGAGCATCTCACTTCCCTGAGGCCTGAGGAGGGCTCTGCCCTGCCGTCTTGGCTGATGCACCATTTCCTATGTTAGAACCTGCAGTATGCTGGAAAGCGTGAGTGAACCTCCCAGAGCCACGCCAGCCTGAGACAAATGGAGGATGAGGGCTGTCCCAGCACCTCCACCTCGTGCCCCTGTACTTCCCAGCATAGAATCAGAGCCCATATAATAATGAACAGTGAATATTTATCCAATAGTAGGGCAATATCTGCCCACCCTCTTGTCAGCCTCCATTCTGCTAAGCCTGTAGATAATTCTTTAATAAGCCTTCACAATGAACAGCTAACTTATGTACAGTAAAGAGGAAAATGATCAGTGGAATGACTATGTTTTGTTTACCCATTTTATTTCATAAGTCATCAACATTCAGTCATTCAACAAACATTTATAGAGTACCTATTATTCATCTGCCATTCTCTGAGCTGTGGGAATTCGACAGTGAGCAAGATGCAAACTGTACCCTTTAAAAGCTCATAGTCAAATGGGAGAAAGTGCACACACGTGCATGAAAGTAAAAAATATTACAGGAACCATGAGACATGACCGTCTAAGTTCTCCTTACAGAAGAAGCATGATTGATTGATAGAGGAAGAAAGCACTCCAGGGAGAGGGACTTATATGGAAAGGTGCGCAAAACATCAGATGCTTGCTGTAACTGAGAGAAGCTGGGAAGAAGAGTGATTAACTGGTGCAGGCCCCAACCCTCATCTGTAAAGTAGAGATCATTCTCATTTTCAAGGCTTGTTATGAGAATCAAATAATGTCAAATGTTAAATACCTAGTGTTGCACCTGGCCTAGCATATGTTCTGTGCCTCTCAAACCAGATAAGAAAAGTTGCTGTTATTAAACCATACCATGAAGTCAGACTCAGCAAATAGACTTCTATTCATCAACTGGGACGAAAGACTTTTACATAAATTTAACCTTCAGACTAAGTTAGCTGTGAGCAGTGTATTAATTACTGATCAATTTCCTTATTGTACTTGAGTCTGATTATTGTTTTAGAGTTTGATTTTTGTTGATATTTTAGTTGCTATCCCCATTGTCTGTATAGCATCTTTGAATCTCAAGAAGTTAAGTCATTCTGGAAAGATTTACTCTTCTGTTTTGTTGATTGCCATATAGCATTTTATAATTTTCCGTATTATTATAGACTGCTTGACAATTTGTTCTTGTAACTCCTCACAGAGCAAGTTACTCAGCCTGATCTATAATTTCCAGGATGAATGTTTATTCACCTTAGAGAAAGAGACAGAGAGAGAGAGAGAACAGCCTATTTTCATCTTTAGGGCTTTTGCTCTCTGAAAGAATTTTTTTTAAATAATAGCTTAGCCTCTCTGCAGTACCATTCAAGATGTATCTCCAGGAGAAGAGTGACAGGTGACATGATGCTACCGTGTAACTGTGGCTTGTGTCTCAAAGGGAAGAGCTGGTGTTTGTCATGTCAAATATGAACACTCTGTGCACTTCTCTCTTTAGCTTAAAAATGCTTTAGTGGATAATGGATTCCCAGTTTAGTCACAATAATGGAAAGGAAATAAAAAGATGCATAATATAAAATCAAAGCTTTTTTTTTTTTCCTTTTTACTGGTCTTTGCAGTAAACGCTCAAGCTAAAAACAAAATCTCCATGTGTGTGAGCACTCACCCTTTCAGCCAACAATTATTTTTTGAGGACTATTGTATGCAAACAGTTTGCTGGGCCCTGAGTAAAAAAACACATTTTTCTGTCTTCAACTAACATAAGAGTAGGAATTCCCTCTCAGTGATTATTTTTGCAGAATATTTAATTGTGTAACCATTTTTATGTTGGAATTATATGTCAGCTGTTTGTATTCCTTAGTAAATGTTCATTGAGAGTTAAACCAAATCATCCCAGGATTAAGAATTTTTTATAGGTAATATACAAGGTTTCTAATCGTGTTTTCTATATCATGTACAAAAAAGGTATCGAGGAGTTAAGGCTGCTGCTAAATCTGTCTTTGAATTTTACATTTCACTCTTTTTAAACTTTTTCCTCTTCCAAGTATAGTTTTGCTTATAAATTTTCTCTTCTATTAAGTGTTATGCTAGTCTCACTGTGTTGTATTTGTTGCTGATAATGGTGTTCTTGTTATCTGTACCTGAAGTTCAAATGCAATAGAAAAAAATGCAGACCAAGGACTGCTTCCTTGTGTTGCCACGGATTTCAAATTTGGAATTTCTATGCCTATAATCCCAGCACTTTGGGAGGCCGAGGCAGGCAGATGGCCTGAGCTGAGGAGTTTGAGACCATCCTGGGCAACATGGTAAAACCCCATCTCTCTTAAAATACAAAAAGTGAGCCAGGCATGGTGGCACACACCTGTAGGCCTGGCTACTTGGGAGGCTAAGGCATGAGAATTGCTTGAACCTGGGAGGTGGAGGTTGCAGTGAGCCAAGATCATACCACTGCCCTCCAGCCTGGGCTACAGAGTGAGACTCTGTCTCAAAATTAAAAAAAAAATTGAAATTGAAATTTCTAAATTCACAAACAGGTTAAAAGCATCTGACATTTTCTCTAGAATCACAAGCTGCACTCATCTCTTTTTTTGTCTGCAGATTTCCAATCTTTGCCTTCCTGTTTAAATTAGATATAATTATAAAGTCATTTTGTCTTTTACTTTTATAATTAAAATCTACCTAGCATATATTATAGTTTCTTATTATTAAGTACCGTATTTTAAAGCTATCTAAATTTGTTTCAGTAATCAAAGGTATTGCTTTTCCCTCGTTCTCTGCACAATTAGTTTCATCATTTGATGTGTAAGATGTTAGAGATTTGACCACAGTGACCCCTAGCTACTGTGTTAGTGACTGAAGCATTGTCATAGAATTCGAGTGCAAAAAAATCAGATCAATTAAGTTTTAAATTGTTTAGTTTCTAATTTTACAAGATGTTCCCATATATCAAGTGAGTTGATTCATTTCAAAATAAGCAGTCCTTCTTTGTAATTTTTACCTCGTTCACATTTCTTGTTTTCAATCACTAACTACATTCAAATATATGAAACAGAAAAAGGAATACAAATCGAAAGTAATATTTTCATATGAAATTAATTCAATTTTCATATATATTTCAAGCACCAACAATGCACAGTGCTAGACAACGAAAGAAAATGTAATAAACAAAGAATACATTATCCGTATCCTAAGGAGCTTACAATCTGTTGGAATTCACAGAAAGATAAAAAGATGTTTCACATAGGACAGGGATCAACTTGTGCTGGGTGCCTTGGACCCCAAAGGAAGAGTGAAGATTTGGTGTATATGTGGTGTGCACACACGCACACACTTGTACATGTATGTTTACATGCATATTTTAACTTCTACACATAGTGTCTGTACAGGGTTCAGAACATATGATATTGAAATAATTTACACTAAAAAATCTTGACCCATCATCTAAAAAAATTCACATTTTAAAATACTCTTCAAAGCTTCATAACATGCAATTATAATCGTATTCACCTTTCTATACATCCATAATATCAACATTTTAATCTTGCTGATGCTCACATTAATTGCCTCTTAAAATTTTCTTTCTAAGCATAATGTCATTTCCAGAGAAAATTTATTTTATGGAAACATCTTGCCACACACATGATCTGTCATATGCACTTTGGGATTAATTTTGAGTTCAAGGGTGCATGAAAATTCAAATTTAGTCAAATGAGATACCACCTTCAACCCATGCAATTTTAAGTAATTGCTTATTCCCAATTACTATATTTTATTTGGGAGACTTATTCAATAAAGTGGCTCATTACAATAATTACACTACACCTTTCTAGCAGGAATGACATTCATCCAGCTGTATTCATTAGGCCATGGTTTCATGCCTTACGGTCCTGTGTTTTTATAACCACTTTCCCATTTATTATTAACCTGTTAATATTTTTAAAGCGAGAAAAGAAAAATGGAGCCACTCAAACTTTTTCCCAGTTCAAACAGAAAGGTATTGTTAACATTGTAAATCAAAAAAGCTGTTGAATATTTATATTTGTGGTGTGCTTTTGCAAATAAATATTGATGGCTTCATTCTGAAGGTGGTTTCTAGGGAAAGCTATGGGTCTGTAGGTCTAAGCATTGCAGCATCCCAAAGGAATGTATATTCAAGATAGGTCTGTGGTTACTCCTGGGTGATCGAATTAATCAGATTAATATTTTGATTGACTGAAAGTTTTGATGGATCTCAGATTTTAAGGAATCAGTAAATGTAAAATATAAAAATTAAGATCATACTGGCTTTAATGAGTTAGGAAATGTATTAATCTCTCTCAGTGCTTCAGGGTCATTATTCTGAAAATCAATTATGCATACGTAGAACCAACAAAAAGTTGATTAGTTTAGATTTTGCATTAGGATGTGAGATAAGCAAGAGTTTATAATATGTGGAAACCAAATATTTCAAGGCAAGCAGATAATATTTTGTGACAATATAGTTTAGTTTAGAAAATGCTTTTTTATACTAAGCCTAGCGACAGTTTACATAGACATCAATCATAATGTAGTGAAAAGATTTGAACACTAAAGCTGCATGACCCAGAATTCTAATAATAATTTTGCAATTTATTATCTGAGTGAACTTAGACAACTTAATTTTTTTGAGCCTTAGATCTTTAATCTGTAAAAAAGAGAGAATAACACTTTACCTACCTATGAGGATTAGTTTGAAGATTAAGTTTAAAATATGTATATATCACCTCAGCACAGATCAAGGAGCCAAGAAATACAGATGTTGCGGTTTTAAAATGTACATTTTTAAATGTGCAATGGGCAATTATAAAATTCTTCATTCAATGACTGGAGAATAATATTCTAATTCAAGAACACATGTATGATTTTTAATTGTAACCATTTACTATACCACAAAGACATCTAAACATACACATCAATGTCCTAGAGAAGACATTATTTGACCAAAATATACTAAAATCAGAAACCTAAAAACAAGAAAATAACAACCACAAAAAACCCTATGCAGTCAGAAATTTAAAACTACTTTTAAATAAGCAAAGAAGAAACACCAATGAAAATAAGAAAATATCTACACCTAAAAAATAATGAACAAAAGATACATCAAACTTGTGGGAAGTAGCTAACAGCATTTTTAGAGGGAAAATTATAGCCCTGCATGAATATCTAGTAAAGAAATAAAGGCTTAAATTAATCTTTCAAGCATTCATTTCAAGAATTTAGAAAATTATCAACCAAGGAAACACTAAGATAGCAGAAAGAAAGAAATAATAAAGAGAAAAGCAGATATTAATCAAATGGAGGGAAAGGAAGTGATAAATAATATCAACAAAACTGAAATTTTGTTTTTTGGAAACAGTAATGAAAGTGATAAATCTACTTCAAAATTCAACAAGAAAAAAATTAGAGCCTTCTGTAAAGATGATAGAGGTATTGGCATCATTGTTTAATCTTGAATTCCCACGTAAAAAAAAAATACATATATATATATATATATATATATATATATATATATATAACCCAAATCTGTAGTCATTATTTACCATAAAACTCAGTAATCCACAAACCCTAAATAAAAGCAGTGTAGACAAACCAATAGCCACATGATTTGCATAGTATTAGCGTCTGTGGGAGGAAACCAAGCTTAGTTACAGAGCATCCAATGTTCATGGAAAAGTAGAACGTCTTCTTAGCTCCATTCTGAGACTAAAAAAAAAAATCCAGGAGTGGAATCAAAATTGAACAGGCCAGGGACAAGAGTGAAAAGGATAAAAGGAGATCCAGACAAAATTTGTGGGGGAAGGAGGATTAGGAAACAGAGCTTAGAAATTCAGAAAGAAAGTTACCATATTTAACCACTATATTAAGAGAACAGAACAAGAAACTCTGAAGTTAACAGAGAAATACTAACCTGTTTGGGAAAACTAATTTTGTTTAAAAATGAGAAAAAGAAAATTATCAAAGCCAAATTCCTTGCAAACGTTATTATAAGAAAAAAAGAATGAGCAGAATACTATCCCTGTAGACAAGGAAAGCAACACATAAAAACACATTCTGATGAGCTCAAACTGTAGCATACTATTGAAAAATTAGTTAAAAGACATAAAAATTACCTAAGGTTGAAATAGCAACATAAATAAAAGTTAGAAAACTCAGAAATGAGGCGCCAGAACTCAGAAAACTTATAAATTAAAGAAATGAAGATTAAACTCGAAGGAACATAAAGGGACCTCAGATGATTCAAGAGTGAGAAATAGAAAATGAAGAGGAGGAAACTTTTTAAAATCAAAAAGAATGAAGAAAGAGATAAAAATGATTTGCAATAAAAATGACAAATTGAAGAAAGTCAAAACTTCAGCATCTGCATTATAGATGTCCCTAAAGAAGAAAAACCACAGCAAGAGAATAAAACATACACTAAACTTTTCTGAAACATAAAAAGATTTGAAACTGCATATTAACAGTGTACACCTAAAAATATTGGATGTAAATAATTAAAAACCATACATACACCAGACAAATGACAGAATTTAAATTTTTTTTTAAAATTGGTATCTAGCCCAAACAAGAACAAGTGATTTATAAAGGAAAGAACATTAAATTATCATCAGATTTTTTTCAGCAGTGATACTTTATGTCAGAAGGATGTAGAGTAACATATATAGGATGCCCAGGGAAAGAATATCTGGGCCAGATTTTTTTCCATCCAGAAAACTGACTTTCAACTTTCAAGGTCAGAGAAACTGTTATCAAGATCGAAGAATATGAGTAATGTAAGATATAAGTTATCTTGTTTCAATGAACCTTTAATCTACTAAAAAACATGCTTCAGATAACTCAAATGAACTCCAAAAGGGACTCTTAAAGCATCTGGCATAAAAATTCACAGCCATATGTAACAATTAAGACTACATAGGGGCAGCATGAAGAATAAAATATATAATAATTATTTGTTCTAATATGGATAGAGTACAGATATACAAATGAGGAGGTGAATGGTAAGAAGATATGCAAACCCTTAAAACATTCAGTCTTTTTCTTGGTTGTGTTAGGTATTTTTATTCTGAGACTGTTGTTTATGAAATGTGAAATAAAACTGAGTTATTATGAGACAATCTAATTCTGGCATCCCTGGTGCTCTTGATAATCAAGAGTGCTCTTCGTGGAGAAAACAGGAGATACAGATATCATATAGAAAAGCTTAAGTAAAAATAAAAATCCTGAGTCCTGAATTTAATTTTAAAACATCAGAATAAACCCAGGCAAAATCCTTGAAACAGTGACCAGCTCCATAGCAATGAGCATCGTGGACTCTAGATATGTTTTTGAAACCCCATGTTTCAATTTTCCAATAAGTAAGCCAGGGCTTCTTGAAGAAAATGGTTGATTTTGCATGGGAAGTGTACAAGATGACCTTGGAGCATCTTGTCGTACCTAGGAACCAGAAAGATTTGTCAAAGACTACAAGGGTCATGTAAAAAGAACCTATGGACTGATCAACTTGAAAAAATTCCCAGTGAGCACAGTAAAGATAATTTGACTTACAGTAAGAATGATAATTAACATGGACTGAAATTCATTAAACATCAAATACGTTTAAATCTTGAGTTCATAATGACATTTTAAAAATAGTAATTGGTTACCTTAAGAGGATGATAGAAAATCAATTAACCATATAAAATTAATAAGTAAAAGTCAATAATCAAGTATTTATCTTGGCTTTTCCATACCAATTTTGCTACTACGTCACCAAATAATGCAGCAGGGAAAGCACCTCATTATAAAACTATCCCAGCTAATAAATGAAAAAGAAATGACAGTTTTGCAAACAGAATGAAATCAATGGATCTGAGGAATGAACATCAAGACCCATAACATCACAAAAAGAAACACATTCTGTGCCTTTCAGTGGAAGAATCTGACACTACCTATGGCCTTGCCAAAGAGATCAAACCAGAGTCTGTCTGATGAAACCTCTGGATCCAGCTGCCAATTTTCAGGAAATAGAGGAGTGTGTTGAACTGCACCAAGAGTGTGCTTTCAGCAAAATCCAGGCTCTCTCTTGGCTGGGGGTGGTGGCTTACTCCTACAATCCCAGTATACTGGGAGGCCAAGACAGAGGATCTCTTGAACTCAGGCATTTCAAGACCAGCCTGTGCAGCATGAAGAAACCCCATCTCTTTAAAAAAAAAAAAAAAAAAATTAACGTTGCTGTATGTAATGGCATGTGCGTGTAGTCCCAGATACTCAGAAGGCTGAGACAGGGGGATCGCTTGAGCTCAGGAGGTCGAGAGTGCAGTGAGTCGTGATCACGCCACTGCATGCACTCCAGCCTGGGTGACAGAATGAGACTCTGTCAAAAAAAAAAAAAAATCCAGACTCTTGAAGACTACAGGTCAAATGGCCAAGGTTCCTCTATTTTAAGGAGAAAAAAAAAAAGGGGGTAACCTGTAGATTATTCTTTTTTAGGGTAGATTAAAATTATTAAAAGACATTGCCAAAAAATCAGCAAAATTCATACATTTGAATGTCTTTCAGGTCCAAATTATTCAATCACAAATAACTATGGGAATTGAGCTGAAGCTTTTGAATTATGTGTTAAAGTATGTAATTCTGGAAACATGTAAGTTCAAGACTATTAAAATATCTCTATACTGTTTGATAATTTAAATTTAATCTATTTGTTTTATTAATTCTGTCAAAGAAGTGTTATCTGAGGCAGTTGGAAATTTTCAGTTACAAACAAAACCAAAGAAAATCTTTTTCAACGTATCTTTGACTTTTTTCAAAGCAAACTCTTTGTAAATACCTCACTCATCCCCTTCTTTTTTATTTCCACATCTCTGATATGTTTAGATCCAGAATGAGCAGTTACTGACTCCCTTCATAGCTGTAATTTACAATTCCAGATCTGAAATTACTTATCATGAACCGGATCTCAGTATTCTTTGTTTTGCTAATTATTTCAGGTGATTATCAATATCTTTTAGCGACAGAAGAGGGCAGTGCAGAGCAGTGTAGCTCTGAGTTCTTTGTGAGGGCTAGCACAGTCTAAGAATGCCCTTTGCCAAAAAAAAATGCAAAGCTTTGCTATAGAAGTAAGAAAAACAAAGGGAATAACTAGATAATCACTATAGACCATCTTTACTTAGTAGAAAAAAACAATTAAAGTATATAATGATCTAAATACATATCTAGGACATCAAATATATATCAAATATTTATATGTATAGATGAAAGAAGACATATATGTGTATCTATATAGATATATGAAAGAAGACATATGTGTGTGTGTGTGTGTGTGTGTGTGTGTATCCTTTCCTTCTTTTAAGAACATCTCAAAGGCCGGGCACAGTGACTCACGCCTGTAATCCTATCACTTTGGGAGGCTGAGGCAGGCAGACTACTTGAGGTCAGGAGTTCGAGACCAGTCTGGCCAACATGGTGAAACCCCATCTCTACTAAAAATACGAAAATTAGACAGGTGTGGTAGTGCACACCTGTAATCCCAGCTACTAGGGAGGCTGAGGCAGAAGTATTGCCTGAACCCAGGGGGTGGAGGTTGCAGTGAGCAGAGATCACGCCACTGCACCCCAGCCTGGGCAACAGAGTGAGACTCTGTCTCAAAAAAAGTACACCCCAAAGCTAAATCTGATGTTTTTCCATTATAATATTTATTTTCCTGCTACCTCTGGCATTAGTTATAAGAACAGTTCTCAAGTATTCCCTTGTATGGATTAATACTGTATTTTGTCTTAATCAGTTCAAGTTCGGGACACAGGCCATTCAGTAGCCTTTTAGCAATCTTGGGCAGGGCAGAAATCATTTAGGCAATAGTGTACCATATATTATCCAAAAGGTTTTTCCTAACATGAAATTGCAGGGGCAGTAGGTAAGTGATTGGATTCAGACTATCATCTTCCACTGAGGGGAAGACAACTAACACATGTTATTGCCTATGAAGATGAAATAAGAGTTGTGGGATCTGGAGTGGAGTCCTCTCTTAAAACTCACTGTCACAGCCTCTGTGCCTGGGTCTGTCTCAGGACTATGTGTGTTCTTAGATGTCTAAAGAGCAGATGATGGGGCCACCAGCTGAGTCTTCTGTCCTCAAAAGCAGCTCTAAGCACCTTTCCTTAGGAGTTGAGCTGTCAACTCAGAGAGGTTAAATCCATGCCAAAAGTCAACTCTTCACAGGTGGGGAGAAGTAGGACAATTTCATGAGACATCATTGGAAATAGCACATATAAGCTACCAAGAAAATGGAATTTCTAGTAAATGGCATCCACTTTTGTCTCCTCATCCACACATTAACTTTTCTCCTAAGAATTCTAGTGAATAATGAAACCAATTCAGTTTCTCATTTTTGAACAGAAAAATGAATGAGCCACCTTTGCTCATGAGGCGGAACTTGCCAGTATGTTCAATGAGCCTGACCTTTATTACATATCGGCTGTGAAATATGGAAAGTGGATTGCTACTTACGATGTTATCTAGGTTGTCATTTGTGACTAAAAAGACCTGTCTGTGACTCTGGTTCTTCTCCACTATGGCTTTATGGACACATCAGTTGATATTATAGCATCTGTTCATAGCTTTGTTTGTAGAATGGGGCGCTGTGGATTTGTACCTCAACATACCTAGCCCTTTTTGAAAAGAGATGAATGAGGTGGTCTGTTTTTACTGAATACAAAGTTTTCTGTCTTCTGAGGGTCTTTTTCCCCCCTCAACTTTGTTTGAAACACAGTATGCTCTGTATGGTTTCTTCCACTTTCCTGGTTCCAAGATCTGGCTAGCACAGCACTTATACAGGTAGGTTGCACCAAATTAACTTGCCCTGTGCACGTACATCCACATCAGTCCTTCCCCCAGAGCCACCTTTGCCTTTAGGAATCTTAGCCTTCCTTCAAGGCCCAGTATAACCTCCACTTTTTCAATGAAGCCTTTGCTGACTAGTCCAGACGCACTGCTCCACCGCAGAGAGCTCCAGCTCCTCTCATCATTTTTCTCCTCTACATGTCGTCTAGCACTGTGCTGTCTACTGCACTGCACTGGTCACTGATGATCTCATGTGTCCCACCCTTGTTTTTCTATCTAGGCTATTCACTTCTAGAAACCAAGAACTCCAAATTCTATTTACCCTAAATCTCCTGTGGTCACCAATATCATGCTAAGTTCTCAGTAAATCTAATCTATTGATCAAAAGGAACAGGTCTCAATTACTATCTTCAGTCTGACTCCTGGAGTCACACTTTCCAGTTATTTGTCATTTATTCTAGTTATTTACTATTATGAATCTAGTTATTTATTTTTTATGATGAGAACATGATGGCCCACTTCCCTGTTTTCTCTTTGCCGTTCTTCTGCCTGCTTTAACATCTTGTACACCGTCCACCCATCTGACTTCTGCAACTAGCAAGCCACACAGAACTGAGCTTGGGGAGTGTATCTTCAAATTTATAGTCAGCATCCAGGATGATTTTCTCCTTAGTTCTCTTCTCTGAAGTAATTTTATCATTGCCAACTAGCAAGAAACCATGAATGGCCATTTCATTCGTCCCCATGTCTGCAAGGAAAACAACTCCTAAACTCATGGTTCAGATTAGAGTTGGGTTACAGGCAAAGAACCTGCAGCCGACATAATGTGGATTAGAGAACATTGCGCCAGTCAAAGACAAATAAGGAGTCCAGCATGAGCGTCAGTGTTAAAGTCTTTGGAAACTGAAAAAGCCTGTTCAGACGAAGGCCATTATCACGGAGAGGCACGGCCAATGCACCCCATCCATGGCTGGGACGTGGGGCCTCACAGGTTTGTTCATGGCGCTGCCCAAATGAAAGTAAAAACAGAAAAGAATTGATTGTATGATGATGCTTTAGTGAAAAATATTCGTGTTTCATGTTTTAACAATGTCATCTATTGAATGATTTGACAGTATATTATTTCTTAACATTCCAAAACTAAAGTGATACTCATCATTTTCAGCTTCGCAAGTCTGTTTTCAGCATCAGAGCAAGGAACCTTCTGGAAAAGGAGACTGCAGTCACTAAAATCTTAAGGTAACACCAATTAATGTTGATACATATTTAAACACAAGTGGGATTACATTAATCAAAAAGCAGCTTTTTAAAAAATGAATTAATGTTCTGGGCATCACATCAGTATGTACTTTCTGCCAGAAAGTAGTTTTGAGTATCTGTATACTTATAAATAATGTCAAAGACATTATTAATGTTATTTCTAAAAAAAAATATTAGCTCAGTAGGCCTTTCTTTTCTTTTCAATTATTTAAACATAAAGCATAAGGATAAACATTTACCGAAAGGTGAAAATAATACTGTTATTTTTAACAGTTTTCTATCTTTTGTGATATCTAAAGGAGAAATCACAATCTAAAGGATAAATGGTAAAAGAGTAAATTTTTTCATTATAATTCATTAATCTATTAACACATTTATTAAAAATCTGGAAAAAATAAAAAGTATATCAATCTTCTTAGAATGCCTTATGAACATATACTTTTAAGGCTACTTTCTAGAAGATGTCCTGAAATGAAGCATCAATAAGGAAAATTAAGCAACCTGTTAAGTATTTTATAAGACTATGTTATATTATAGAGTAACATGATGAGTATAAAAACACATAAGCATTTGGAATATTATTTATTGATACATACATTACATAGATATGTGTAAATGACACAACTCAAGATTGGGAGCTGGAGGTAGGGTTGCTCACAAGGCTAGTGGACAGATTCATGCCAGGAAGACCCCTGCAAACCTGTGGTGAGTGGTAAGAAGTTCTGGCTCCCTTCTACTAGATTCATTATTAGGAATAGACATTAAAGCCTTCTCTCCAGAATGCATATTACTATAACTTGGAAGACAGTATGAGGTAATAAAGTTTAGTATGTATGACCTTTAAAACTATTATTACTTTATAATATTACCAAAAATTTGTATTTAAAAAAAAATCCCTAACTAATCAGGACAGCATTTCTCTCTACATTGGCTGACATTCATGCATAGAGTTAAGTATGTGCTGGAGTAGCTGTTACGTGATGAAAATAAGTATTTCTGGGGCTTGCGTATTATCACCACAAAATGTGTTGAGATAAACAGACAAGGTCTCATTGAAATAGACAACCCGTGTTCCAACTTAGTCTTGCTCCTGACTGGCTGGTAACTCCATCCTGGTATTACCATCAGATCATGCAGTCAGGCTGGCCTTGAACCACACATGTTACATCAGGATCATGATTCCAGCTGCACCTACACCAGACAGGTTCATGGTAGGGTCCTACAGCAATGCTGATCCACTCACTAAGAAGAGAAAATCACCCTCAAACCAGAAACTACCCACAAGGACATCATAACTCTCAGAGTCTGCAATGAGAATCTGCGTGTCAAGTCAGGAACTACAGGGACCTTACTCACCTGTCCAGAGCCCCCTGCCTTGCAGTGAGTCTAAATGGGCCCTCTGTATGAATGGGCTCCCAGAGTCTTTCCTAGGCAGAAACAGATATTTGCAAGGAAGAGATATCCAGGCCTCACTTCCCTAGGAACTCTTTCCTAAAATTGATCTGTCACTTTACCTTTTTTCACCCTCCTATCCTTATTTACCCCTCTCTCAGTTTACAAAAGAAAGGTAAAATTCCCACTCATCCAGAAACTATGCTATGTATTAATGTGGATGTAAAATCCTCTGGGTTACCAAATAAAAGGACCATTCCCACCTGGCTTTCTCCAAAAGGAGGGTCCCATGGGGCCATGTCTTATTATTTATCCAGGTGACAATTTTATGGGTAACTTTCTTCCCAAAACTATCCACCTTAGAGTTGGGCCTTAGAAATAACATGATTGTCACAAGGGCATGTGGTTACATGTTATTTGAATTGAAAAATAAAGCCAGACTTTTTCTGACAGATTCAACTAATTGGTTCGACAATGAAAACTGATTTAAAAAGCGCACAATGTCATAAAATTGAATAGATTGGATGGCTGAGAATCTCCAATTTTTTCTCAAAATTATTTTCAAGCACAAACACAATAATGCTAGAAATTACATTCTTCTATTTAACATGGAACAAGAGGAATTTAGTTGCTGATTTTTAAATATACAGAAGTGTTTTTGTTTTTTTAATTACATAATGTATATAAGCAATATTTTTAAGACTATCAGGGAACATAGACCCCTCAAACTTGCTCAACAATGGTGTAGTTAGGGGATACCCAGAGCCAATAGTATTTTACTACAGCCCAGCATAACACAAAATGAGAGGCAGCACCTTAGAACTGCCTGAGCTACGTTACCTTGTGAATCTCAGGAAATTAAAAGCCATAATTCGGAAAAAAAAAAAAAGAATTTTTTAAATACAAATTTGATCTTATAAAGCCATTTCACTTTTTCTTCTGTGCAAATGGTGTCTTCATTATTTCTTCACTAGTCTCTGCATGAATTAAGGGCAAATGCAAAATCTCAAACTGATGCTTTGGGAATACTTATCATTTCACCACTAATCGTGGTAATAATAGTGGCAGTGATACTATACCTGTATTATAAAGTGATCCATTAGTTAAAAAGTCAAGAATAGATTGGGTCTGTGTCTATGGGTGTTTGTGGGCATCGTTTATGCTGTTTTTCTAGGAACAATAGCAGCTAAAAGGAAAAAGGGGGGAAAATGATTTTTTTTAAAAAAAGGAAAATATTTACAGTAACCTCAGGACAATTGATTCGAATAACCTTCCACAAAACAGGGAAGGAGAAAAAGCTGTCCACCACTCTTTCAGTGTCTTCTTACTGCCTCTAGAGACTCCACTCTCCCAGGCTCCAACCTTGCTGCCTGTGGATTAAACTGCCAGGATCCTGGGTAACTTAGCAGTGGGGTCTCCCAGGACCATTTGCATTTTGAAAGAAGGCTTTTAAAAAATGAAAGGGCTTTAAGACAAAGGGGATGCAGATTCCATCTTTTAATAGCCGGGTCTACCTAGATACAAATAAGTCTGACAGAGACTGCCGTTTTAGTGTTCTACCACTTTTAACTTTCTAGATTTGTTATTTTCAGAGAATTATTGTCTTTAGTCTCATCCAAGACATTCTTCGCCAGGGAGGCAAGTAAGAGAAGTATAGGGAGGCTTGAAAAAAAGACCTGAGCCAGATCATTTTGGCAAACATCGCAGGTTGGCATTCGTCTTAATTTGTGTAGATAGAGATAAATCACATACACTTTAAATCCAGAGTAATATAAGAAGAGGAAGCTCTTATGAAATATTAGTATCTTAGGATAACTTTTCAAAAAATGACAGATATTTGGGAAAAAAATTAAAGCAACTCCCTGACTTAAGGTTTCTGGAGGCCTGGCTGGGTAAACGGACAATTAATTTAAATTCTCAGCTCTCGTGTCTACTCCATGGGAGCTGGGAGGAGGTGATCTTCAGGGCCCCTCCAGTTCTCCTATAGGATACTGGATTTGGTGTTCAATCTCCCCTGGCTGGCATCAGGCTCTGCTTCTCTGTAGCCTTGAACAACTCATTCATCTGACCCTCAGTTTTCTCATCTACCTTAAAAAGATTGTCTGAATAATCCATTGACCAAACAAAGTGAAATTTAATACTTATTCTAGTAAGGGAAGCTGCCTCGTTGTCTTCACAATGTCTCAGAAGGAATAGGTCAGAGGTGGATATTTGTAAGATTCTGGGTTTAGGTTTCAGCATCCATAGGATGGAGGTCTGTTTGAGATTGGGCAGAATTCCTGATACGAGTTGAGAACTATTGAAGATCCTTGATATGGACAAGTCATAGTTACTGTTCTGAAGACGGCAGTGCTGTAGTTGAGGACCAGGTAGGGAAAGTGACCTGCCTGGTGCCTCTCCACTGCTTTCCATGTTCTTTCCCCCAACTTTGGCTCAACATTTGAGTTATCCATTCTTTACAGGGAGTTTGCCCTTCTGATTTCATTCTCCTTCTTGACTCGGGTGATCTAAGAAGAAGAAAAATAAATAGTGACCTTCTGCTGTCCTCTTCATACACGAAATTTATTTTTCCTTTTGTGCCTTTTAGATTTTTAACCAGACACATGTATTACCTTTAACAAACAAATACTACTGATTTTTATACATCGTATTTTTTTCAAGTTTAGGATAGATGGACCCCATTGGGTAGATTCTTGACAAAAATCCTAATGAATACCAATTATTTGTAGGTGTCTAGCTTGACCAGTTGAGCGACCTAGTGTCTCGAGAAAGGAGTTGGCCTGGCAGTCTGTAGTTCAGATAAATGAATTTGGGGGAAGTGCCTGAAGCCAACAGTGAAGTTGCTGACTGGTTAACAGCTTTACCTTCCTGGACAAGTCAAGTCATATTGACGCAGAGCCCTCAGCTCTCAGCCATGGAAATTAAGCTGGAAAGCTGCCAGGGTTCTTAGTTCTCAGGGGACCCACATTTCCAAATATCCATCTTCCATTTGAAACAGGATCCACATTATTCTAACAGAAAGTATGTTATATACATTACTATGAACAGGAAATTCCAGCCCACAGAGGAAGAAGTCTTTCAGGGAGGAAGGGCCCTAGCGCCTGAGGTTATGTGACTCACAGGTAGAATCATCCATTTCTATGTATAATCATCTTTAATTCATGTTCTTGTACCTTTTTAAATTAACTGATGTTTTGAGAAATAGAAATGAATTTTTGGATATATTTGAGAACTCTTTGATGAAGAAAAAAAAAAGTAGTCTATTTTTATAGAACTTGAGAATACTGGCCCATGCTAAAATGCAGATGATTGGCTTGGCACAAACAGGCATCTGTGTCATTGTTTTTTAAGACTCGTATGAAGAGGATTGTGAGAGAGAGAATGTTCCACTACCTGAATTATAAAATCCAAGATTGCTATTAAATTTGTTGTTGTTCTGACTTAGACTATATCGTTCAGCTCCACTAAAGAAAGCTTCTTTTCAAAAGGCAGTGACCTTTTCTCTGCATCGGGCAAAATCAGAAACATTTAGCAATATGCTTTCAAAAGCATCGCTACCTTTGTTGAGATTTCCTCTAATTAAAAGCCCTGAAATTGAGCAAAAATGCATTATCATTCCTGCGAGGCTGAATGAATAGAGAAATGTCAAAATTAAACAATTAAACATTTTACATTATTTTTGAAAGTGCAATCCTTTTATGGTTTGCCGTGAGTACCACCTTAACAAGGAAAATATCTTTATAACCTTTCGAATGCTCAATCTCATATGATGTTTGCACTCTGACACCTGGTTTTATAACGGAGCTTTCTTTGCCATGTGCTTATATTAATAATTTTTAAGCCTTAAGGAATAGTCTTTAGTTTAATGCTACTTACTACAGAAAAAACTTAAACAGATTTAATAAAATACATAGGGTTAGTTTTTGTCTTATTCATCATTTTAAAAGAATCATGTAATGACTATACATACAACTTATTATACTACTTACATATGTATAAAATCACTATGTATTTATTAATCTGCAGTTTCTTAAATGACATTAGCTGGATTTTTTTCCTGAAAGAAAGTGCCCCTAAGAATTCATGCATTCATTCAAGAAATATCTCTGGAGTGTCTTTCACATGCTAGGCATTTCACACCGTTTGCTTTTTCCCATTTGGAAAATTCTCCTTTCAGAATTATTGTTCCATAGGTCAGCCCAGCTATTCAGCAGCCTTGGATAAGGTCACGTTATTTCTCTGCAGCTCTGCATTCTGGGCTGAACTAGCAAGACACCCTCGACACTGCTGCGAGGAACTGAGTGTGTTACAGTGTCCCTGGGACCTTTGAGCTGCACTCCTCAGTGGAAAGGGAGGGTACGGGACTGACCCTACAGATGAGAGAAAGGCAGAGAACCCTGCAGCCTAGGGTTTGTGCCAACTCCCTGAGCTAGCAGCAATTTTTTTTTTATCAGCCTTTGGTATGAATAATCCCAAGTTTTAAGAAAATAGAGTATTGAGAATTAATGTCATAAATATTTGTCTTTGCAATTCTATTGAGGCTGCCTGGTTAGTATTGGCTTTTTCTTAAGATTTTCTGGACCCTTAAAAGCTCTGGTAGGGTAGTTGAAAGACTATTTGGAAATAAACTAAGTAGACAGATGAAAATTAAGTGTATTCAGAGAACCATAAACTAAGGAGACAAGATGTGTGGCTTTATGGTTTTGCATAAAACATAAAATAGTAAAGATCTAAAAGTGGCAAAATATAATTAACTTAAACAAAAATATTCTAAACACATTTTTAGATAGTATCTGATTTACGGTAATCAAAATATGTTATATTTTATTGAGATAACATGTGATTTGTAGATTATTTTTAGATAAACCCAAAAATGAATATAATAGTGTTATGGATTAGAAGGGCTACTGAGTTTTTTGAGATGGAGTTTCACTCTTGTCACCCAGGCTGGAGTGCAGTGGCAAGATCTTGGCTCACTGCAACCTCTGTCTCCCAGGTTCAAGTGATTTTTCTGTCTCCCAGCCTCCCAAGTAGCTGAGATTACAGGCATGCGCCACCATGCCTGGCTAATTTTGTATTTTTAGTAGTGATGGGGTTTCTCCATGTTGGTCAGGCTGTTCTCAAACTCCTGACCTCAGGTGATCCACCTACCTCAGCCTCTCAAAGTGCTGGGATTACAGCCATGAGCCACCGTGCCCAACCTGGGAAGTTTTGGCTTTTTTACAATAAACTATTTTTTGAGCCGTTTTAGGTTCACAGCAAAATGGAGCAAAGGTACAAAGATTTCCCATGTACCTTCTGCCCACACACAAGCACAGCCTCCCCAACTATTAACGTCCCCACCAGAGCGGTACATTTGTTACAAGTGATGAACCTACACTGACACATCACTATCACCCAAAGTCTGTAGTTTACACTAGGGTTCACTCCTAGAGTAGAACATTCTGTGGGTTTGGACACATATGTGATGACGTGTATCTACCATTACAATATCACACAGCATAATTTCAGTGCTCTAAAAATCCTCTGTGCTCCACCTCTTCATCCCTCCCTCGCCACAAACCCTGGCAACCAATGATCTTTTTACTGCTTCTACAGACATAGAAATGCACATAGAAATACATAGATATGTGTCTCCATAGACGTGCATTGATGTTTATGTCAGCTTTATTCATAATTGCCAAAACTTGGAAGTAGCCAAGATGTCCTTCAGTAGGAGAATGGATGAGCAAACTGTGGTCTATCCAGAGAGTGGAATAATTATTTAGCATGGAAAAGAAATGAGTTATCATCATGAAAAGACATGGTATAAACATAAACACATGTTACTAAGTAAAAGAAGCCAGTCTGAAAAGTCTACATACTGTATGATTCCAGCTATATGACTTTCTGTGAGAGACAAAACCATAGAGATGGGAAGATATTTTAACAAGGTCTTTCTTTTGTTATTTTATCACCGGAGTGTAAAGTCGTATGAAAAATAGAATACACATCTGTTGAAAATTGGCCAGTACCGTTTCTGCAACATTTACAAAATTTCACTTTCATTGTAGGAAAAAGTTTAGCCTTTGCATTGTAATTTGCACGTTTCTGAGTCAGTGGTTGGGTCACTAAATTTGAAGCCCAGTGAATGATGGGGGGTTGCAGACATTTTTTTATGCTGGAATTTAATAGGCGCACTTAAGGCATGGATTTCTCATGAGTTAATTTTTCTTTTTTATTTATAGTATGGGTATAAGTTCCTAAGATAAAGACATTCAAGGTTTATTTTATTTTCTGCCTACAATGAAGTTCTGGTCGCCCGTGTACTTACATTTCTATGAAAACATTTTTATGAATAACACAAGATTGGGAAGAACTAACTCGCGGTTGCTATGAAAGAGCCAGATCCATTTACTTGGGACAGGGCTGATTCACAAAGGAGTGGGGTATCCACTAGGATAAAAATGCAGCTTTTTCCTCATCTCAGCAAGAGGCCATTACCGACGAGCTCACCCATTAGCATCCGCTGTTGTCTCTACCTGGGAAGATCACATTGTCACACTAGTGGAGTCAGGTAAGAGCTATTTCCAGGAAATACTCATTATCTGTTCTCTTAGTTATACAGTCATAGTTTTACATAATTACCACTGAAAGACTATTTTCCTGTTGTCTGCTAATGTGATTACATTACATTAACCAACCTCAGATAATACTTTAAAATGTATTACTTGTGGAGTTCGAGATTTGAGCAAAATCCCTCAAATGTAATGCTCTGCAAAGTTATACTGCAGTTCCTTTAGATGGGAATTACATTTAATACCAGACGGTATGTGTAATCTAACTTTTCTATAATGAGTGAAAATAATTTGAAGACTCATAGGCCTCTCCCTTTCATTACAGAATGTATAGGCTTTTCCCCCACCCCTGTTCTGGGACATTAAGAAAGAAGACATGGAGACAAAGAAGAAAAGAACCGGGGACCCCCTGCTGCTGTGTCTATAAACAACTAGTGGTGTTTAAAGGCTAATAAAGCTCCAAAGATCTCTCTTATAACCATAATCTTTGGGCCAATTTTAAAATATTTTAGATGGAGAAATGTCAAGAAAAATAGAGACAATTTCAAGACATGATTCTCTTTTCCCAACCTCCATAAAAGATTATATATATATATATATATATATATATATATATGGCTGTCATATAAGGAGCAATTGAAATTCCACAGCACAAAGGCAATGCAGGGGGAAAAAAGGCTCAATCTTTCATTTTTTTTTTTTTTTCTCAAAGGCTTGGCAAGAAACCAGGGGTAATATTTTTGCAACTGGGAATGTGTGTTTGCTGAAGAATATTCCCACATTTGAATCATCCTCAGGGGTCCTCATCTTGTTTTACTTTCAAAGGTAGAGAGGGCATAACATTAACCCCAGCTGGGAAAAGGAAAATGCCTCACTGTAATTCTCCTCCAGGGAACAGGAATAAAGGGATTACATATGCCTGCATAATGCAGAATTTCCTCACTCAGACAAGACAAAAGACTTCATTATTTTTCACCAGACACTTGAAGTCTTGTGCCTCCCAGTTGCAGAAGCCGAGGAGGCAGGACAATTTTTTATATCAAGCCACTAGATGGAGTTCCTAAGAAACTGGCCTTCTCGTACTTGGCATTATGAAGAGATCTAGGGGAGATGTTAGAAACCTTGATACCTGACACCACCCAGTCTTTCCCCTAAGAAAAGTGAGACCATCCCTGAAGATCACAGTGTTTTCCAGTATTAGCTTTGCTTTTACTCTGGGCAGCAAGTAAATGAACATTTTCTTCCTGAAGACGTACCTCGTTTGTCCTTATGTGAGACCAAAAGGCATCTCAATCCTAATGAAATATTTAAAATGGCAACATATAACACCATGGAATATTCAAGCACTTCTTCTTCTGGGTAGATCTATTGCTTGGTAACGTTAAGGATGTGTGCATCTCATTTCTTATATCAAATAAATCTCAAATTCTGTGATTATTCACGATTTGGGTTTGCGAGTATTAGATTCCTGTAAGAGGAGGTATATGGAGGCCACGTTCCCAGTGACAGATCAGATCTCCAGTTAAAGAAATGGAAATGAATTCACCTGCTACAGCCTGCTCTGCTCCACACTGGCTTTCAGGCTTCTCTAATATCTTTCATACACGACATAGAGAAAGATATATGAATTTTTTAGTTGCAAGAATCAGTGTCTTTTTTTTCCCATTAGTGTCTCTTCTAGTGTAGCTATGCAGCTCCTTATTCTTGAGTGGCATCATAATCTAACTTGAGATAAAATTAAGATTGTTTAACTTGCCCCTTTAAAAAGCATATTTTAAACACACGCTGTTTTGTCCGTGATTATTTTCATGCTTCAAAAGCATGGAGTGATCAAAAAAGAAATTAAAAGATGTGATCTTCACAGAATTTCAAGGTTCATTCATTCCACAAATATTTACTGAGCACCTACTGTGGACAAGAGCTGAGAAATAATCATGAACAATTTTAAAGACAACCCCTGCTCTCTTAGAGCTCTTTGGAGCATGGCATCTGTGAAGAACTAAAAGACCACAGAGAATGGCATGGAAAGAATGAGGTTTCTCCTGGTAAAGACGAGGCCAGAAAGAGAGGTTAGAGGGAGACCACACAGGGCTTTGTAAGCCACACTGCCCGTTAGGCCTAGTCTTTTTAAGGCACTGATAATAACTGCATTCGTGATCTGTTGCTGCATAACAAATTACTCTAAAACTTAAGTGATTTAAACAACACATTTTTCATCTCACAGTGTTAGTCAGGAATCCGGGCATCACTTAATCGTGTCTCTCCTCAAATTGCATGCATTTGGACTTGAGTGGGAAGAATACCACTCAATCCTCGTGAGCTGTGATATGAAGGCCTCAGTTGCAAGCGGTTTGCTGGATTCCTCCCCAAGCGGAGCTCTCCGCAAAGCACCTCACAACATGCAGCTTGCTTCATGGTCAAGCAAGCAAGAGGAAGTCAGCATGAGAGAGGGAGACAGAGAGAGCACCAGGAAGACAGAAGTTATAGTGTTCTGCAATCTCTGCCATTCTTCCGCTTCTTAGAAGGAAGTCACTAAGTGCCACCCACATTCAAGGGCAGGGAAGTACCCAAGGGCATGAAACCCAGAGGGCAGAGATCATCAGGGTAATCTCAGAAACCTGCCTACCACAAAACCATATGGACGTTCATTCGAGAGAACATTTGGTTTGGGATGATAATGCAATATGTTTATTGAGAGTGGAGGCATGGAGACCAGTTAAGAGGCTGCAGCATGAGTCCATAGTGGACGTCACTATCGGTCAGAACAGAAAAGACTTGGCTCCCACTGTCATCCTCTGCCAAACTTGCTGCTCGGTCCCCAGTGCTATGTAGAGTGTTTTAACACCCACCATGACGCAGGACAGGATACAACAGGAAATAATAGCAACTAAAATTCTAAGAAAGTGTCGATGTTTCCAAAGCACTGTCACATTCATAATCATCTTCTTCCAACTCCCTCTGAAGTCAGAAGGAAAGGCATTATTGTTCTCTACGTTTTTCATATGAGAAATGGAGGCTCAGAGAACGCACATCACCTACCTAAGTCCCACAACTTATAAAAGCTGAAGTGTGTGCTTCTCAAGCTTGTGTTTTCTCAACTCATCTTCTCCTTTAGGCTTCCAGACAAAGGCAGAACTTTCCATCAGCAGCTGCACTGCGGGGGCCACGCAATCCCCACGCACCTGCTGCTGCCCTCCCTACTCACCCCTCCCCACCTTTTCAATTACTCATTCTGTTCATCAAGCAGCCTGAGGGCCAGGAACCAAACTTCCCAGGAATGGGAGGCTGAGTGATAACGTGGTCCCTAATCTACTCACAGCCTAGTAAGGGGAATAACTAATGATAACAACATGCCGTAAGCATTAAACAAGCTCGGTTAATAACATACTGTAGGAACATGGAGTATATAACAAGTCATTCTTTTTGTGCTTTCATATAGGTGAAATATTCATTTCTCATTTCATGTTACTTTTTAGAACCCATTTATATCAGTCTGTCATTATATTGTGCATGTTAAAACACTATTTGGTATTTCATGGTTTGCCTTACTGTATATGCTTATACATGGTATCATTGTATTTCCTTTCAAAAATAATAAAGCAAACTTTCACCATGCTTTTGTATGAACCTGGGCACATTGGACTTGAGTATATGTAACCTCTTAGCAGATCTGATTGTGTCTAACTGACGTCTAGAGCTTTCTGCCAACACTGTTATTTTCCAAAATAGCAAAATTTCTTACATGGCCAAGGAATGTGACAATGGCTTAGGTACTACAGGGCTGTTTCATTATGAGAAACATCCTATTGTGGGACTATTTCTATACCTGTTTTAACGTCCAGGTGAGCTCCAGGCCAAAGGACTATAAAACTTCCTTCCCATTCCCTTGCTCCTGTGTCCACCATCCAATCTCAGGTTTATAACCTCCATCTGCAGTCCTTCCCTCACGCACCAGGAACCTGTGTGTGGCCAGTGGTCTCCTTGTATAATGGAATTAGATTTTTCAGCATGTTCTCTTTAGACGTATTTATATATCTGTACAAAAGTTGTTTCATGCTGCTTTTAGCAAGTGAAAAATGGTGATTATTTGGGGTATGTTTCCAAGAATACATTTACATTCAGTGAATTTGTATGATTTTTTCATATTCACCATAATTATCTTCATCCACATTAAAATTATTTTAAGTACTTAAATATGACATATTTAATAAGTTCTTATATAATGTATTATTATAAACTACATTCTTATATGATGTATTATTATATAAGTTCTTATATAACATAAATATGTTATCCTTAAGTACTTAAAAACGCTTCTATTATACATGTATCATAAAAGCTATTTTAAGTATGCTAAGCACGTACATATCCTTTTCTCAAAGATCTTAATTCTGAGACAGTAATAATATTCAAAGTCATTCAAGAAATGCATTTTAAGAAACATGAATATGAAAATATTATGTAAAAATGGCAGGATTATATGTTCAGGTGTTGAGCAAATAAAGTGTCATTCGATTTGCATATCATAAAATCATTGATTTTTCAACCTATGAGCTATCTTTCAGAGCAAGTCTTTCTCTTCATTTTACCAATAAGGGAGTTGGGCCCAAAGATCACCCAACTAGTTCCTAACAGTGTAACCTCTGGCACACAGGTCTTTTAACGCCTTGCGTTATTTTCTTGCCACTTACCAACTATCTCAAGGGAATTCCTGGCATTCCCAGTTGGAGAACATTTTCTGGAGATTTTTTTTTTTTCTCACCAAAATCGTTCACACCACAGGTGTTAGGCCACCCAATTGCTTTCACTCATTAGCAAATCTGAAATTAACACAAGCCCAGTTATGGTCTAAAGAGAACATGTTTGTAAAAGTCTTCATGGTTTAGAGAATACAAAGCAAGTGGTAACCGGTTACCAGTAAGCTGTAAGCTTCTGATTGAGGTTTCTGTAGGTAATAATTCCAAAAACTCTGTGCTTTTTTTTTTTTAATTGTGGTTTTAAAAACAACACGTAACATTTGCCATCTAAACCATTCCTAAGTGTACAGTTCAGTCGTGTTATGTTTACATTGTTGTGCATAATTCCATCTTTAGTTACTTCTCTTTATGACTCATTTTTGCTTCTAAACTTTATGTTTTCCTATATTTCTAAAGTTCTGCAAAATCTCCTTGGAACGTATATTTCATCATTCCAGGAACCTGAGTAGACAAATCCTTCCCAAAGGGGATTTATTAGAAACTGACATTGTGATTGGCTGTGTGTATTAGTCTGTTTTCATGCTGCTAATAAAGACATACCTGAGACTGGGCAATTTACGAAAGAAAGAGGTTTAATGACCTTAGAGTTCCATGCGGCGGGGGAGGCCTCACAATCATGGCGGAAGGTGAAAGCCATGTCTCAAGTGCTAGCAGACAAAAGAAGAGAGCTTGTACAGGGAAACTCCCCTTTTTAAAACCATCAGATCTCGTGAAACTTATTCACAATCATGAGAACAGCACGAGAAAGACCGGCCCCCATGATTCAATTACCTCCCACCAGGTCCCTCCCACAATACGTGGGAATTCAAGATGAGATTTGGGTGGGGACACAGCCAAACCATGTCACTGTGGCCTTCCTGCTTATGGTGTCCTGATAGAAGCTCTACCATTATTTTTGGAGAGGAGGGAGGAGGCAGAAGGAAGAGAGGCCACAGGCGAGCTTTCTGTTTATTTTCCAGCCCCTCTTTCATAGCTGTGATAATTCTGCTTTGTAAGTGTTCTTGACACAGAGCGTAAAGTTCATTTTCCTTTGTAATTATACATTCTTTGCTGTATTTTGTCTTTTCATTGGTGTTACCTTTAAAATAATAAAAGTAATGAGCACTTATGTATTATTCATCGCAAGTATACAAACCATGCATTTATCTTGGGCTCCTCTTTTTTTTTGTCTAGAGCTTGCACCCGACAGCGCATGCTGAGCGGATCATTCGAGGGGCAGCCAGCAAAGGAGAGGTCAATCCTCAGCGTGCAGCATCATATCCGCCAAGAGCGCAGGTAAATACTCGGGAAAACAGGGCTTCAGAGACACTAAGGAAAGGGGTTTTCTAGGAAATGGTCACTGTACACAGCCACCACTGTCAGCCATGCCTGTCTAGCAGGAACTGAGTTCTATTTGCTGTTTGTTACAATAATGAAACACCTAATCAGATCCAAAGATTCAAAAAATCTCTACTTCACCATCCTTTTCCTTAGAGATGGCCAAATTCTCACTTTTAAGATCAAAAGGAAAAATTCTGAATTTTGTTAGATGGGATCAAAGACATATGGGGAGACTGGAAGCTTCTGCTATGAAAAGAAATCATAGGCATTTGTGGTGTTGTAGCAGAAAAAGTGTTTTTATTTTTATTTTATCACGGTCACTGCTTAACAGGCCAGTTTGATCTTGAGATATATTAACCAGTGACTGTGGTTGTTTTAGGTCACTAAGACATGGATCAAACAGCCAGAGGATCAGCAGGGGGAAATCTCTTGAAACTCTGACTCAAGATGTAAGTTTTAAGCAGTGCTTTGGATTTCAGAAACCTGATTATGAAAATGTATTTAAATGACTGCTTAGACAATGTCAGTGCCTGGGTCTTTCTGCTGCATTCTCATGTCTCCTTAAGACTTCATACCAGAGGGAATCAGGAAACTCAGAATATGAATTATGTAGCTAAGGACCAGAAGTAACTGTTAACAGCAGAAAACTCCGGTCATCCCACACAAAGCACATGTCTTAGTTAAAACAGTAACACAAACGTGCCATATCAGTTGCATATGACCTGAAATTAAAGACACTTTAAGCATTTTATGTAGGACTGATTTGCATCATTGACTTTGAATATTTACTAAGTATCAAATATTCTAGAATCTAGATCGAGGATCTATAATTTCAGGGCTTTACATATTAGGAAGTGAAATTTTGTTTCTAGAAGAATTTTTCTGTCAAAGACTACCTAGTATTTCCCAAGAAAGTTTTGTGCTTTTAGACTCTAGGTCATTTATGCATTTATTTCCTGGCTCTATAAATAGTTATCAAGTGTTTGTTATGTGCTGGGTGCTCTTCTAAGGAATGAGGAGCAGTGGGGAAATAAGATAGACTCGATGCTCTCCTGGAGCTTACATTTTAGAATAGGAGACAGATAATAAGTTTGTAAAAATGTAATGGAATTTCTGGAGTGGTTTCTTTCTTTTTATTTTCTACCATCTCTCCATTACTGTGACAAATTCTCTTTGTAAAGTAAAATGAAGTCATGTAAAGAAATCAAAGGTGGGGATTTGGGGGCAGGGATTTTTAGATAGAATGTTTATTGCAGACCCCTCTACATTATCCCAGAGACCCAAATGAAATGAAGGAGCCATGAAAAAATGCAGAGAAGCCAAGCGTTAGATGGCCCAGCAGAGATACCATGCAAAGATTACAGTCAAAGAGTTGGGAAATGCATATTAAATAACTATCATTATGAAGCCCTGATTAAAAGACAGGCCTTAGGTTGAATCTGGATAAACTGGCTACAAAAGCAGTCTTGAATGTTCAGAGCCAAGGATGGCACTTGAGAAAGGAGAACTAGCAATAGAAAGTTAGCAAAGCCTTAGGGTTATTTTGTTTTTGTCTTTTTCACCACTTACCTCTAATTTCTTGAGTTTTTGGAGTGCTGGGCCTACTACATCTGCTTTCATTCTGTAGAAACTGCTGTTTTAGTCCAAGTAGATGATTTTTATTGAGTGTTCCAGGCAAAATCAAGAGCTAGAAGTAGTTGATGTGAATACCTGCCATCACCGATACCCTATAGACATGGTCTCATTGGCACAGAGATCTTTTACGGCCATGATTTTTAATATCCAGAGCCCTATCTGGTTGGCTACCATATTGTTGACATGGAATTGCCATCAAATCCAACACGTGGCCTGTGCACTTAGAATTGCAGAGCCAGGCATATTGCATGCAGAACAATTTCAAGTGAAAATGCAAAGAGGCAACCCTCATTCAAAGTGCCTTCCTTCAATATGTTTCCATAGAAATGTACAACCTACTTAAGAATCAAATCAGAATGTGTCTTAGAAAATATGTGTTTAAACATAGCAAAGGCCACGTTTGAATAGTCTCAATGCCCAGGAGGATTACGTCTTCTTCAGAGACTTCCTACCATATTTCTTATGTAGACGTATAGCAAAATCCATCTCTCACCCGCTCCAAAACAAAATGCCATGGGGTTCTGATTATTTCCAATAAATTCTTATAATGTCTTTTCTTCCACAAAGGAGACATTTAGATTAGAGAATTTTAACTTTTTCGCTTATTCTGGATGATAGGAGATACAGATAATTAAGCCTAAAGAGTGCTTTCTTTAAAATCTACTGAGTTACTGGACCCCTACACATTCCGTGGGGTTCATCTGAGGGCTGGGAAGGCCCTGCATGGCCTGCTCACCTCTCTTGGATTTTCCCACACTGGCCTCCTGGATATTCCATGTGTAGACACACCAGGCCTGCTCCTAGCTCTGGAAGAACACATCTGCAGCCCTACCAGAGCCTGCACCCTCACACCCTTCCAGCCTTCCTCAAATAGTACCTTCATATTGAGGTCTACCTCGACCTGTTCATTTAAAATCATAATCTTCTAGCATTTTCTATACCTCTGATCCACTGTAATTTTTTTTTAAATCAGATCACTAAGCATCCTCTAACGTATTTACTTATTTTGAATTATTTTTTATCTGTCTCCCACTGACTAGAACAACAGTCATATGAGAACAGGGATATTTTGTTTCCACTTCCCATATCCTACGCACTAAAACAGTGCCTGGCACATAATGAGATTTCAGTCAATATGTGCCGAATGAATTACTTTTTAGAGGAAAAAAAACTCTTGCTAAGAGTGGCTATTATATCTATATGTAACTGCATGTATATAGAAAAACTATACATATATAAAACATAGTGTATATATATAAAACATTTTATATATATAAAACTGTACTATATATATATAACATGATATATATAACTGTGGCCATTATATATATTTAATCTTATACATATTATATATACTGTAAATTCAGATATTTAATGTAAATGTATACATTTCATATATACATATTTAATGTAAATATATACATTTAGTATAAATATACATACATGTAACTATATACATTTAGTGTAAATGTACATATTTATTATAAATACATACATTTAGTATAAATATGCATATTGTAAAATATACATTTAATATAAATGTATATAAGTATATATTTAACAGTTAATATATATAATGTTTATACTTTATAGAGAGAGATAATTAAGTATTAAAACCAATTAATATTGGTTTTAACTTTTTTAACTGATAATATATTTTGCATTCAGAAATCTCCTATTTTAGCATACCCCCTTTTAATTTATTTCTAGCATTCCAATACAGTGAGATACAGAAATGCCCAAAGAGAAGACAGTGAAATAAAGATGATCCAGGAAAAAAAGGAGCAAGCTGAGATGAAAAGGTACAGGCTGCGGCAGTGTACCATGGTTCTCATATGGGAATGGCAAAATTGCCCTTAGCCTTATTCTCTCATGAATTTCTCCTTCCAGGAAAGTGCAAGAAGAGGAACTCAGGGAGAACCACCCGTACTTTGATAAGCCCCTGTTCATTGTGGGGCGAGAACACAGGTTCAGAAACTTTTGCCGGGTGGTGGTCCGAGCACGCTTCAACGCGTGAGTACACTTCGTTTCAGCCAGGGGTTTGGCCCGAGTCGTGCAAACAGCAGGGGTGTTGTCATATGAAGAGGAAGGAACGTGTAATCCTAATGGGGTCACAAAATAAACTGTGGACTAATTAATCATGCTGCTTCTCTTTGCTGAGCACCCGACCAGGTGGAAAACAAACAGAGGTCGCGAGTAGTTAACATTTATAGAAAACTCGCATTGATGAAACACAAAACAGCCATTTTTGTTTGTGCGTTGTAGCAGTTGCCTGATACGTTTATATCAGCATTATGAACTCCATATTTTATTTTGGAAAGACTGAGACAAAAGGAGACTAAAGGACGTGATGAAATGAAGGTCATTGTCCATGTCTTCCATCAGGCTTGTAGTTTCTTTATGGTAAAAATACCTCAGTTGGTTTATTGGAGAATAATGTAAAGTAGAAAGTTGATTAGTGCTTTCATTACCTACTGTTATACGAAGGAAACCCACTGCCCACTGTCTCTACCCTACCAACATGGAAGAAGTATGTAAGAAGCCACCAGTATGGTGAACCTTGAAGACACTGTATCTGTGGATACCTAAGGCAAGTTTGACAGGCAGATAATGGATGAAATAGATTTTTGTCAAGCATACCTGTATTAGTCCATTTTCACACTACTGATAAAGACATCCACAAGACTGGGTAATTTATAAAGGAAAAGAGATTTAATGGACTCACAGTTCCAAGTAGCTGGGGAGGCCTCACAATCATGGAGGAAGGCAAAAGGCACATCTTACATGGCACAGACAAGAGAGAATGAGAGAAAAGTGAAAGCAGAAACCCCTCATAAGATCATCAGATCTCATGAGACTTATTCACTACCACAAGAACAGCATGGGGGAGATTACCCCCATGATTCAGTTATCTCCCACTGGGTCCCATCACAACATGTGGGAATTATGGGAGCTATAATTCAAGATGAGATTTGAGTGTGGACACAGAGCCAAACCATATCAGAACCTTTAAGTAAATATTCCAAAGACATTAAGCGTCCTGGAGGAAATGAGAGAACTTTCCATGTTCCCATCATGTGGTTGGACTGTCCCTGATGCCATCATTTAAGTAAATTGATTTCTTTGTTATTAATAAGTAGCATATGATAATCACTCTCTGTTATGGACTGAATTGCTCTCCCCCAAAATCCGTATGATGGAGTCTGAGCCCTCAGAACCTCAGAATGTGACCATATTTGGAAAAAGGAATTTTAATTAAGTTAATTAAATTAAAATGAGGTCATTAGGGTGGGCCCTAATCCAATATGACTTGTTTCCTTATAAGGAGAGAACATTTGGATGCAGGCATATACAGAAAGAAGACCATGCAAAGACACGTAGGGAGAATACGGCTCTCTGCAGGTCAAGGAGAGAGCCCTGGAACAGGTTTTCCCCTCACAGCCTTTGGAAGGAACCAGTGCACACAGCTGGCACCTTGATCTTGGACTTCCAGCCTCCAGCACTATGAGAAAATAAACTTATGTTGCTTAAGCCACCCAGGCTTAAGCACCAGTGGTGCTTTGTTACAGCAGCTCAAGGAAACTAATACACACTATTTTAACATTTCATGGATGGAAGAGACCTCGGGGACCACTCAGTGTCATTTGTGTGTCCCCTCCTTCAACAGAGGAGGACATTTAAGTGTGCAGAAGTTGAGGGCTTTGCTCAGGGACCCAGCTAGTACCTGGCTGTCTCTTGATTGCCAGGCTATTGTTCTTTCTGCTGTTCTATAAAGACTTAAAGCAACTGAGTCATAATTGTTAACATCTTCCATGAGTTTTGAAAGTAAACTGGAAGAAAATGCCAGTTTAGAGATTGATTTGATCAGTCTCGAGTAGGATCTTTTATCTTGAATTATCCTGTTGACTGCCTGCGCCTTAACATGTCATGGCTAATTCTCCACTTCACTTGGAGTGGTGTAATTTCCCTTTTATCAGCAACACAGCTGATGTTGAATACAATTGATGAAGACTTTGTTGTAATTGGGGACACACAGACAAAGACCGTAAGGAATCTCACTGACAGTGCTCACCGGCTTCCTGAAAGTAAAAACAATGAACCTTCCTTCCAAGAAATTCTCCATAAATCATTCTACAATATCACAGTTAAATGCAGGGGGAGGAAGTCTATTTAAATTATGGAATATTGAATTAACTAATTTTGAATAACATTCTTGAACTATTAAGGCAAAGATTTTAAATGAGTATTTTCAAATGAAACTCAAAATTTAATTTTGTACTACCCATGTCAGAAAATTCTGAATGAAGTCACAAAGTTGAAAATCAAGTATTTTGAGAAATCCAAAACTTTCCTTTGCATCAACTGCACATTCTTTGGATTTTTTTTCTTTCATCTAATGTTCTCTGACCTCCAGAGTCACCTACAGTTAACATATTTTATAATAGATATTTTATAGTGGATGTAAAAGAAATTTTAGGTAGATGAGATGTTTGCAAATATGTTTTTAGCACGTTAAAACATGCTTACTATGATGCAGAATTTTATTGATGTGTTCTTTTACAGATCTAAAACAGACCCTGTCACAGGAGCTGTGAAAAATACAAAGTACCATCAACTTTAGTAAGCATTACAAACCTCATTTTTCATGTACTATTTTATGTTGCATAAAAATAGTAAAATTCTCTTTTATTTTCTTGCTGTGCAATGTTATGAAATAGATGATTGGGGAATGATGTTTTTAAAATACCAGTCATGTTGACAGAGTCACAGAAGCCATCATCTCTGACTCTTGGAACTTTTCCTGGAACATTTATGTTTTTCAATTTTGTTTGGTCTTTGGCAGTGATTTGCTAGGATTGGTCACTTACCTGGACTGGGTCATGATCATCGTAACCATCTGCTCTTGCATTTCTATGATGTTTGAGTCCCCTTTTCGAAGAGTCATGCATGCACCTACTTTGCAGGTACTGCTGCTAAATAAATCTCAGCTTACAACTGGGAGGTAAAATACTGACCTGCAATTTTTCCGTTCATTGTAACCAAACTGCCTTTTGCCCATTTCAGATTGCTGAGTATGTGTTTGTGATATTCATGAGCATTGAGCTTAATCTGAAGATTATGGCAGATGGCTTATTTTTCACTCCAACTGCTGTCATCAGGGACTTTGGCGGAGTAATGGACATATTTATATATCTTGTAAGTCTTTGGTTATTTCCTAAATGAAAATGTAATGGTTTTGTAAAATCTCCTCCATATCTTGGTATAAGAGCAAGATGTATGAGTCACAGAGGTTTAGATGCCCTAATGAATTCTTAAATGGACTGTAGAGTAGTTCGTTATATGCAAATAAGGGCCATGCATGTAAAATCTAACTTAAGAGCATCATAAAGATCTATGGATAGTTATATTGTTCAAATACACCAATTGCAATTTTATGTATGAATGAGACATACATTAATAAGGTCGGACATAGCAAGCCTAGTTTGCATCCCACAAATCTTCTGCCTTCTATACTTAAAAAAAAAAAAAAAGTTTGTCTCATGGAAACCATGTTATTGATTATGAGCCCCTTATTGTTGAAAGCAAACTAAAGTGATTGTGATTGGACCTCTGTCCTGATTCCAATGCATAAAATACCTGGATATAGCAGGTGCCCATTCAACTGTCCAGTAAAACTCACTGGAAAATCATAGAAATGGGCTCAAATAATTTTTTTATTTTTTCTATATGTCCAAGAAGGCATGAAATCAATGTCTTTGCAGACGCGACAAGGGGAATTGTGATCATGAACAGGTAGTATGTTGCAGATCATTGATAAAATAGTAGTAATCTTGATAAAAGGAATTCCAACCATATTGACATCAGCAAAGCGTCCAGCATAGTAAGTTAAAAGAAGGAGCAAAATGCACTGGTGTGTACAAACACGAACACACACACACTTTCGGTGTGGACACCGCCATTTCTTTCCTGCATAAACGTGATGACTATCCTTTGAGGCCTCTAGCAAGTCTAGATGAGGTTTGTTGTTTAAAGTTAACAGACTGTGCATACAACTCGTGAGTGGAATCTCTGCTAAATGAAAAGTTGTGGCTGGTTGGCTCTCAGAAAATGTAAATAGTAGGGGATGAATGGTCATAATTCCAGAGATTGTTTTTCCCCTTTAGGTGAGCTTGATATTTCTTTGTTGGATGCCTCAAAATGTACCTGCTGAATCGGGAGCTCAGCTCCTCATGGTCCTTCGGTGCCTGAGACCTCTGCGCATATTCAAACTGGTGCCCCAGATGAGGAAAGTTGTTCGAGAACTTTTCAGTGGCTTCAAGGAAATTTTTTTGGTATGTTAGAATTCTCCTTTGCTTCCAGTTGACTGTAGTCCATCACTCATATAGCTAATGAGGGAAAAGTGAGTCCTCCTTATTATCAAGGTCAATCAATAGTTTCAGTTACTTCCAGAGGGTTTAGTGGCACCAACAAAACAGAATGCACCTTCAAAAACTTCACCCATGAGTGCTTCTGGTGTGTGAGTTTCTTTAACTCACCTAAAGAGAAGCACTCTGAGAGCTGAGAGTTAGTATCTGCTGACTCTTTCAGTCCTAACTCTTGCCTCTAATTTCTACTCTGGGTTTTCATGTCCTCCCATCTGAAAGTAAGGGTAAGAAGATTCAGCACCATGTACTCCACAAATGGGATTTAGGAATTCATGCATTTGGGCTCCTAATCTCGTTCTGTGTGTTCCTGAAAGAAGAGAGCACAGAATTTGTCTCTAGATCTCAGGAGTGTTAACGTAAAACAACTTTAAAAATGCAACATATAGGTATAACCCACTTTAAGTAACTTCAGTATTACAGTAATGAGTGATTACAAAGATGATTGAGGGACAAAACATTCTTTTTAGTTGGGCAAACGATGATTTAGGGTCTTCTGAAAACAAGGCCGGAGATAAAACAACAAGAAAGAGGCTCCTTGTTCACAATCTGTTACAGAAAGATCTTTGCCTTACAAAAGAGAGATCAAAAGATTCTTTCTATTATTGATGAGGTCTGCTTGTGCATGAGAAGCGGAATTAATTTACATAGGCTTGTTTTGTATCTGGCTTTCTAAAGACATACCTGTGATGAGAAAACAGCTGTAGTTGTAGTTGATGTGAATGTATTTTCAAGATAGATTGTGATGTTACTGGAGGGATATCATTGCTGATTTCTCTCTTTTTTTTTTTTTTTGGATACAGAGTCTCACTCTGTCACCCAGGCTGGAGTACAATGGTGCAATCTCAGCTCACTGCAACCTCCGCCTCATGGGTTCAAGTGATTCTTGTACCTCAGCCTCCCAAGTAGCTGAGACTACAGGCATGTGCCACCACACCCAGCTCATGTTTTTGTATTTTAGTAGAGACGGGGCTTCACCATGTTACCCAGGCTGCTCTCTAACTCCTGACCTCAGGAGATCCGCCCACCTCGGCCTCCCAGTTGCTGATTCTTTTAAAGATGTGTTTAGAAATTCTTGTTTTCTTTATGCAAAGCCATAAAATGGTGGCTCTTTACACAGCTGGAATTAAAGAAAATATCACCTGACCACTAATGTATATGAATCTTTTGATCACTGATAAATTTTAGAGGAGAATCTATTTGTGCCTTTCTCTAATGATGTGTCAGTGTGATTTTAGTATACTTAGGTACACGTTTAGGTTATTCAACCAGTGCACTTCACTTCTTCCATATTTTACCCTTTGCCACTCTTCTCTGCTGAGACCAAAGAAGTCAGCCAGCAGAGGGAGCATGAGCTGATTAACAGATCTGCTTTTGAGGACTGAATTCTCTCCTCTGAGCATGGCACGTTCTCCTAATACACACCTTCATGATCACAAGACAGTTAAGCCACTATCCCTCTCATTTGTGCTCTGCTAATAAAAACATGAATTCATTTGGGGAAAAAAATGGACAAAATGTATTTAAACATTTTTTATTTTGTTCCATTGGATAAAAAAGAGTAAGGGGTTGATTTTAAAATCAGAAAAGTTCAAGTCATATAAAAATACCTTATCCTTTTTCTTACATGAAATTAATGTTTCCATTTAAAAAATTCAAAGCTTATTAATTTTCTCCTTTTGACCTTTCAGTAATGCTAATTGTATGACGTATGGTGGAGAAGTTAAAATATATTATCAAAAACACATGATTTTTATACAATGTTATCTTAAAATTCCTATTTACATCACTGTTTTAACCAAACCTAATATTTAGTCTTTACCAAGAGATTTAACATTTCATCAATTTCTTCCAGGTCTCCATTCTTTTGCTGACATTAATGCTTGTTTTTGCAAGCTTTGGAGTTCAGCTTTTTGCTGGAAAACTGGCAAAGTGCAATGATCCCAACATTATTAGAAGGGTAAGACGTACCTTTCTGTCTTTCAAAATAAAAATTAAGGGCCAAATGTGGTGGCATGTAATCCTAGCCCTTTGGAATGCCGAGGAGGGAAGATGACTTGAACCCAAGAGCTCAAGGTTGCAGTGAGCTATGATCGCACCACTGTACTTCAGCCTGGGCAACAGAGCGAGATACCCTGTCCCTAAAAGGAAAAAAATATTAAGGTAGTTTACAGTCCCTTGGAAAGCATGTGGTACCAGTGGCTACCAAGCCTACTTTGAGAACTCCCTATAAAACTCTAAGAATTCTCTTCCCACAAACTCCTTTCTGCTTAAGCATGCGATATGTCGCTTCTGGCTAGAAAGGTTAATGAGATGAAAAGCACAACTCAGAGAATGTGACTTTTCCATCCTATTCCAGTGTCAATCCACTGTTGCCATCATGAGCATGGTCACCCAGGATTCCAGCTGTTTAGAGCTGTGAGCTTCGGATACTTTCCCTTGATGTCTTCGCTAACTTGATCCTTCCTTTGTTGTCACGTAAGGCTCATAACAGCAAACAGCCCCAGGCAAAAATGTCCAAGAGACAGTGTTTGCCTCTCACCCCCTTTTATTGCTTCCCCACTCTCAGCTTCCTCCCCATTAGAAAGCTAGTGCCTTTACATTAGCTCTCAGCTGCCCAGAATCTCCCTCTTTACGACAACCAACGGGGACCTCCACGAAGACCCAGACTTGACTACTTGCACTACTGTGTTTCATTTTCTCTTTCTTCAGTTATTGGTTATAAGGGGAGGATAGCTGCTGTAACAAGCCCAATATTAAGTAGCTTCACATAATGTATCTATTGCATCTTGGATGAGTTGCAATATATACATTTGTAGTATATACATTTGCAATATATACATTTGCAATATATACTGCAAATGTATATATTGCAAGTCTCCTCCACATGACCACTCAGGGTCCCACATGCCTTCTATCCTGCATCTCCCCCTTGGCCATGTCTTCAGAGCCTTCTTCAATTAGCTGGTGGTAAGAATGGAGAGCCATCTCCATCTGAGTGGGCTGTGGGAGACTCCTCTCCACCCACATTCCACTATAAAGAGCAGGGATACTGCAAGGGGGGCTGGAATTTAGTTGCGTGCTCCGGAAAAAAAAAAAAAGGTGGGGACACAATTTGGTTAATAATTAGACAATTTTGGCAATATCATACAGTATTCTCTTAGGATTCTTATATTACAAATAGATTAATAAAGTAAACCAACTACTGCTGATGTATAATCTAGAAAAGTATTTTCTCTTTGATCCCCATAAAATGCCTTAGTTCCTAAATGTGTATCTTCAAAAGTCCTACTAGACCTGAACTGCATTATTTATTTCTAGTAAATATGGCTATCTAATATAGATTTTAAATGATAAAAATTGTTAGTTCTCTAATTGTTACAAAATACAGGTAACATCTTTGTCCAGCCAAAATACATTATAACTTATATTAATGAGAATTGGAAACAAAGGCCAGACTGAGAAAGACATCCCAGGAGCTTTGATGAATCTGAGCAGACAGAACAAGGAACGTGGCCTGACAGTCATGCTGTACCAAATTAGCTGATGAAGAAAGTGACAGAAAGCTGACACATTCGTCCACAAACCTGTGTGTGGAAAGAAGAGCGATTTTCAATCCACACTGAACAGAGGCCAGAAAGATAATAACACTTGAAGATGAAGCCTGCCAGGAATCTTGGATGACTCAGTATATTAATAGTTGCCTAAGAGCATGGTGATTTTACGTTATCTACTCATACCTGGCCCAAGCTGAAGATTGATGGTGACAGCAGCCAGCAGATGAGCACAGACACAGGTTTCATGATGCATTTATCTTCTTTCCTAGAACAGTGAGGTCTGTGCGAGGCTCAGAAGGAAAGCCTAATGAGACTTAGCCATCACAGAGAGCACCAGCACCAAGCAGAAGGATTGAAAAGGAATTGGCATGGTGAGACGGGGCTTGAGTCTTTTTATCTTCTCAAATCCAAATACAAGAGGCCAAGGCCAAGAACGCCATATGAGTGAAGGTGATGTCAGTTCTATCAGAGGACTGCAGCCCATCTTACTAAAAGAAGAGCTAAATTCAAAGAAAAGAGGAAAGTAGGGCCGGACACGGTGGCTCACGCCTGTAATCCCAGCACTTTGGGAGACCGAGGTGGGCGGATCATGAGGTCAAGAGATCGAGACCATCCTGGCCAACATGGTGAAACCCCATCTCTACTGAAAATGCAAAAATTAGCTGGGCGTGGTGGTACGCGCTTGTAGTCCCAGCTACTAGGGAGGCTGAGGCAGAAGAATTGCTTGAACCCGGGAGGCAGAGGTTGTAGTGAGCCAAGATCATGCCACTGCACTCCAGCCTGGCGACAGAGCGAGACCCTGTCTCAAAAAAAAAAAAAAAAGAAAAGGGGAAAGTAGATACACCAACATTTAGATTACACACAGTTCCTGGTTAAACACAACGAAGCTTGAGTCGTTGTGCCCATAGTTTCCAGTTGGGAAAACGTGTTTTCTTGTATGAGGCTGAGCACTTCCTCCCTCTGCTCCTTTGTTTGTTTTATTAAAACTCAACAGATGTCATGAGATCAATATAGATATAGATATGGAGCCTAGGACTTAGTCGCCAAAGCCCTGTAAACAAACTCTGAGGATACCTTTTGACAAATAGTCATTAAATCTCAGTGGTGTCCCAGGCACTGTGCCAGGTGAAATGAAATGTGGAACGGAAAAATTCAGAGGTCCTTGCTTCAGTTTTGCGGCATTTTGTGTCCAATCAGAACATGTGTTTCATGTTCAAGCAACAGTAATATAAAATCAGTTTTAAAAAGCCTATAGAAGCAGAAATCACGTGCAAACTATGATTTCAGCATGGGAAATTGTGCTTCTAACTGGGAGAACTGTGCTGGGAAGGCTTCCAGGAGAAAGTGGGATTTGAGATGAGCAGGAAAGGACCTTCCAAGCAGAGCAAGCCATGAAGAAAGACAAAGCCTGCAGAGAAGAGTCACAGTGCCGAGGCAGGGACAGAACAAGGAGGGAGCAGCATGGACTTTGAAATCACAGCTTCTCCGATTGGAATCCTGCTTTAGGAGAGGTTAATCCCTCTGGAATGCTTCTCAGATTTCCTCCTGGAATGCTTCTCAGATGATAATATTATGAAGATTAGATAAGCTTGTTTATGCAAAGTACCTTACCCAATCTCAATTGTGACTGTGAATTTCATTCCCACCCATGTAGGAAAAAACTGAAAAACAAGGCCAGAAGTTAGGGAGAGATCCTTAAGCACCATGCTAAGGGGTTTGGAATTTTGTTGATGAGAAGTGAGAAACCACCAAGGAAGAGGAATCAGACACGTCCGAGTGCTCACAAAGTACAACGCACTCTTCCTAGTGCTATTTTTGTTATCCATATCCAAATACTAATAAGGAAAACAGGTATAGAAAGATTAAATAATTTGTCCAACGTCACCCACCTAATAAGCGGAGAAGCGAGGAACTAGTGTCCAGGCACCCTGGCTTTTAACAGAGATACCAGACTGCTTCACGCAGTCAAAGGTGGGCTCGGGTGGGTTCAGGAAGACAAATTGGAAAAGGCAGTGAGGCTGAATACATTATGGGACCTTTATACAATACACTACAATATAGCCTTTTCAAATATTGTTCTACATAAAAGGTGGGGTTATGGAAAGATGATTGCAATATAGTTTTAGCTTAAAAAGTGGGCAATGTAAGAATAAAAACTTTATGAGCTCAGATACGTATAGGAAAAAAGACTGGAAGGGTATACTCCAAAATGTTCACTATGTTTGTGAGCAATTGTAGGTAAGTTTTCTTCCTTTTATTTGTCCAGGCTTTATAAAGATGGGTTATTTGCATTAAAATGTTCTTATTTTAAAGAATTGTGCTGATAATCCAGAAGGAGGTAATGTTGGCATTATTAATCTCATTGGAGTAAGAATGGAGATGTGGGCTGGGAAGGGCAGGGAAAGCCCAGGGAACTCTGAGCTTGATGCTGGGCTTCTGCCGGGATGCTGGTCCAGGGACAGAAAGGAGGAGGCCAGGAGGAGACATGGTTTACGGTCAAAGAGGACTTTAAGCAGATTAAAATGGAATTTCTATTGAAATATTGAAATGGTGATCAATAATTTTACCATCTACACCTTGAACCCAGAGACGAGATTTAGGTTCAAAATATGACCATCATAGCCAAAAAAACAAAAATAATCAAAGAGAGAACAGGAAATGAGTCAAAAACTTCCTACGGATGTTTAATTTTAAAAACCTTTATAACAGCTTTATTGAGATATAATCCACATACCATACAATACACCCACTTCAAGTGCACAATTCAGTGGGATTTTTTTTTTTTTTTGGAATATTCACAGAGTTGTATGCACGACAGCCACTTTTAGAACATTTGCATCTCCTTAAAAAGAAACGATGTATCTTCTAACTGTTACCCGCATCCCTTTAGCCTTCACCTCAAGCCCTAAGCAACAGCTAATATTGTGTTTCTACAGAGTTCACTGTTCTGGACTTTTACATGAATGAAATCACATTTGGTCTTTTTTTACTTTTTTTTTTTTTTTCTCAAAATGTAATATTTTCAAAGATCATCCATGTTGTAGCAGGTATCAGGACTTCATCCCTTCCTATGACTGAATAATATTCACTTGTATGGTTGGACCACATTTTGTTTGTCTATTTGTCCAATAGTGGACATCTGGATTGTTTCTACCTTTTGGCTATCGTGAATAACAATTATATAAGCATTTTGTACAAGTTTCTGTGGGGACATATGTTTTCATTTCTCTTGCGTAGATGGCTAGGAGTGGAGTTGCTGGCTCACGTGGTAACTCTGTGTTAGTGGTTTGAGGACCTGCTAGCCTGCTTTCCAAAGTGGCTGCACCACGATACATTCCCACCAGTAGTATGTAAGAGTTCCAGTATGAGGATAGTGATTCCTCCACATTCTGGCCAATGCTTGTTAAGATTTTTTGGTTATGGCTTTCTCTGCGGGTGTGAAGTGACATCTCATTATGGTTTTGATTTACATTTTTCTGACGGCAGATGGCACATGATGCTGAGCATCCTGTCACGTGCTTTTTGGCCACTTGCATATCTTCCTTGGAGAAATGTCTACTCAGGTCTTTTGCCCATTTAACTAATATTTTCAGTATCAACGTTGAACTGCCTGTCTCCAAAGTCTTTGTTACTATTTGCTGGGTAGCTATTCACATCACTGTTGTCAGGTGAAGGACTTTTGGTATTCTATGAAAGATGAGTTTCCTATCCTTTGTCTTTTCTGAGTTCATTTCCTGACCAGGTTCCACCTCTCCCCTTGTTTTTCTACTTTAGGAAGATTGCAATGGCATATTCAGAATTAATGTGAGTGTGTCAAAGAACTTAAATTTAAAATTGAGACCTGGAGAGAAAAAACCTGGATTTTGGGTGCCCCGTGTTTGGTAAGCATATCAGAAAAAAATGTTCTGAAGGATGGTGTGTTTGTCAATATAAGGCTTAAGTAGAATATGGCATGAAACTAAAAGTAATTTTCCTAGAGATGTTAAAACAATCGTAAATCATACAGGGCAAAGCGCTAGATTATACTGGAATACAGAAATAAGATAAACAAGAGAGCAAGCAGTACGTGGAGTTCTACATAACTTCATGAAACTAGAGATGTATTATCTCAGTATTTTTCTAATACTTCAGAAGTATATATATAGATTCAAATGGCTTTAAAAATTAGTGAGGCTTAAAAAAGGATTTTCTGTCAAATTTAAACTTATTCTGAGTTTGTATCTTTAAAGGGGGATCTGATATCTTCATAATAGAACCCTAAACCATAAAGCTATTTCAATTTTAAAACCCATTTACACTGAAGGATTTCCATTATTGAAACACTGGAGAGGAAAATAATCAGTAGTAACACAGCTGATTACTTCTAATTTTTCCTTTAATATTCCTTTTTCTTGAAATTGAAATGGAATTTCTATTGAAATATTGAAATGGTGGTCAATAATTTTACCATCTACACCTTGAACCCAGAGACGAGATTTAGGTTCAAAATATGACCATCATAGCCAAAAAAAAACAAAAATAATCAAGGAGAGAATAGGAAAATGAGTCAGAAACTTCCTACGAATGTTTAAAACTGGAAATACCTAGTACCTTCTTTCTCATCGATTTTACTAATGACCAGGAGTGGGATCTCTCAGTCTGTGTCATTGGCAAACTGAGTGTTCTGTCAACTTCATTTGTCCTTTGAAATTATCTGTTTTTTAAGTTTTCTTTTAGAAAATTTCTTAGAATAACAACCGAACCACAGCAACTCTGCTTTTGTCACAATTGATGTTCTTTTCTAAATGTCAAAACTCTTTCAAAAGAATTGCATTTCATCCAGCTGTACCCCAGCACTCACTCTTACCTTTCTTTGGCATTTCTGTAATATGAAATTTGCTTTTATAAATAATCTAATATAATGCATATTGGGTTTTTATTTTTTTAAATATCCAAGAACTAAGAAAAAGGGTTCATTTTGGGTGTGTGGCTTCAGCATGGAGACAGAGGAATATGAGACATGAGAATGTCCTCACCCCACTGCTAACTGGAAAAGCAGTTCAATTTCCACTAAAATAAAAATGAAAGGAGCATAAAAATTTACTTCCATGAGACAAAAATTAATTATAGCATAAAGGAATTTATGTGAAATTTATTAATTAATTTTTATTAATTCAAAGATATCATGGAAGTAAATGAAGTCAGGAGTAGAGAACACTGAGGCATTTCATTCCCTTCACTATGAAAAAGGTGGAGGGGGCCTCCACCCCTGCCAAGTGAGGTACCCCAGGGGCAGCACTTAACAGAGACGGGCAAGGCAAGAAGAGGGACTCTGTGGCCAGGCTGCTCATTATCATCCGGAGAGCAGGGTTAGCTGGTGTTCCTGGAGAGCCCCTTAGTCACTGCCTAAGGCCGCATCATCTGAGTCCTCTTTAATGGAGCCCTGCTGCAAAGAGCTTTGTGCTGGGAAGGAGGACCCCCATTCAAAGACTCCGTAGGTGTGTTTCCAGGAGCCAGACCTGAGAATCACCCAGAGACTGCACACTGACAGGAGGAAAGGTGCAATGGGGCACTCCTAGGCTGAGGAGTGGGTTCAAACCTCTTGAACGCCTATGGCCAGGATCCAGCTGTAGCAGATGCACAAGACTTTAACTCCATTCCTCCGGTTTCCAACTACATCCCACCCCAATCGTGTAAGAATCTTGTGGTGGCCTGAAGAGGAGGAGTGGAAGTGAATAACTTCCACATTTTCTTTCTTTCCTCAAGCCGGGGTCCTTGAGCTGCTAAGGATGGGATTGTTGTGTGAGTTATAGGATCAGTTGGATGCAAAACAGAGTTGGCTTTTCAGAAAGAGACTGATTTTATGACTGAAAATAATCGAAAAGCTTTGGGACCTCCCCAAGATATCAGAAAGGGAGCTGGAACACACTGGAAGCTAATGTTCAGAGAAAAGTAAACCTGTGACTGGTTGTACCCTACAGCATTCAACCTATTCCATAAAACCAGCTACATGGGATTTTTAAAATCAAAGTTAATTTAAATGTAACATTTTATGTAAGGTGTTATTAGGGGTTTCAAATGCACTGACATTCTAGAAGCATAAGGAAATACCTGGGCATTTTTTGAACATCGTCACAATTGCTCTTGTCCATTTGTCCAGGATAATGTGATTTGGATTGTGGGTGAAACAAACACCTTAAATCTAATAACTGTCATCTGTAACCATGATAACTTTTTACACTTTCCTTCTTCAGTAAGCTAATCAAGAGTTAGAAGCTGAAAATTTTGTAATTTTATATTGGCTAAATTATGATTAAGAAAATAACATATTTAGGAATACACCTAGAGGAACCTTTGGTGATTATAATTAGGACATAAATATGCACTCATTCAGGAGACAGTCTAGTTTCAATAGTCTCTCTTCAGGTTAATCAATGTGCTTTCTTCTCAATCACTCAGACTTGAGTCACCTCAGTAAAAAGGATTAAACATATCATAAATTATAAATACGGTGTGATTTATTGTAAGAAGAGGTCTGGAATATAGGAAAATGGCATGCATGGGAGAAAAATCATCAAAGGATTCAGGTTTATAATGAATGCATTTACTGAGTGCTGGCTATTCACCAGGCAGTGTGATTCTTACTGTGATATGGTCCTGAATAAGCTATGACCCCTACCCCTTAGGAGCTTAAAGACTAGTGGAAAACAAAATAAAATTACAAATAAGTTTATATAATATGCTAAGGGCTTTAATGCTGCACAGATAAGCCCCTAAGCTAACCTTTGGCTCACCCAAAACTCATCTCCGTGTAATTTTGAGTTATACTGTAATACGTTCTAGGCAGAAGGAGATCGGGTTTTATAGGGTCTAAGGTCCAAACAATTTGGGATACCAGGGTCTTAGAAGGGCTTGTGCAAAAGAGGGGTCCTGCCACTCAGGTTTCTTTGGCTTTATGGCATCCCTGCCTCTGATTCCTACAGAAAGGCTAAGGGTGCCATGGCACACACAGGAGAAGCACCTGATGCCAACGATGACAGGATCAAAGAGAAGGACCACATGAGAAGGCACACTGGTGACCTTTTGAAGGACAAGCAGTAGGAACTAGCCAGGTGAAGCCGGCAGAGTCAGAGGCAGGAGGCAAGGGAGGTGTGGGCATAGGTTTGGTATTACAAGTTAAGGCAACTCTATGGCCACAGTTCAAGGCAGAAAGGGTTGAAGGGTTGGGGCATTGTAGGAAGTACAGTGTTTCTGATTTCTTTTAGAAATTGGTTGTGTAAGATACAGAATGCCGTTTTTGGACAATGTCATTTTCTGCATTTCCACATCCAAGGGCAGAGGCTCAGTCATGTCTTCAGGGTCCCCCCCAGTGTTCCCCAGCGAAGAGCAGCTCTCCTTACCATCATCTTGGGGGGTCTGGGAGCACCTCGTCTGGGAGGGAAAAAACCTGACAAAATTATGTGGTCAGAACTAATGTCTTTAGTTTTCCAAATTCGACAGAAAAGATTACAGTCTTTCACAGATTAACCAGAAAAAAAAATGACAACCTTTTCAATTCAGGGAAGGGTAGTGGGTAAAAATGACAATAATGGATGACATTTGGGGTTTATTGAAGGACTCTGTAGTTACGGGTAAAGTTTCGAACTTTGCCAGCACGAACAAAGCATAAGAACAAAGCAAAAACGTCTTACATGATTAAAACTGAAAAAGATTTATTTTTTTAAATCTGATAAATTCTTCTAAGTCTCTGATGCTACATTTTGTTTTTCTTGGTTTAGTTAGAATTTTTTTTTTTGGAGACGGAGTTTTGCTGTTGTCACCCAGACTGGAGAGCAGTGGCACGATCTCGGCTCACTGCAACCTCCACCTCCTGGGTTCAAGCGATTCCCCTGCCCCAGTCTCCCAAGCAGCTGGGATTACAGGCATGCGTCACCACGCCTGGCTGAGTTTGTATTTTTAGTAGAGATAGAGACAGGTTTTCCATTTTAGTCAGGCTGGTCACTAACGCCTGACCTCAGGTGATCCGCCCACCTTGGCCTCCCAAAGTGCTGAGATTACAGGCGTGAGCCACCATGCCCGGCCTAGTTAGAATATTGTAACATATTGTAACTTCTATAAGATATGGAACATAAAAGTAGTTTAAGTTGCTGCAAATTCAGCTAAGACAGCACTTCTACATCAAGAAAATGGACGGATAAGGAAGTCCAACATCAGATCTGAGAACTGGTTCACCTGGTTTTCAAAAATCCTTATTCAAGCAAACTGGCATCTGTAGAATCCTTATAACTTCCGTCTACTGTAAAATATATGAAATTTAATGGAAACATTCTGAAGGAAAGATTGTTGGAAGCATCCAAAAGAATGTGTTTGTACTTTCATATGTAAAAAATATAAAGCAGAATTCCAAAATATGAGTTTCTGAGTGGGGAGTTTGCTCTATATTAAAGACCATCTCCACTAATCAGCACTAAGCCCTGAAAAGCAAATCAGTTTCAGTTTAATGTTTTCTTCTTGTATCCTCATCTATTTAATATTCAGAAAACTTCCGAAGGCACATCTTGTGACTGTCTCTATAGTTTAAAAAACATAAAAGATGGTAGAAAAGTATGGAACCAGATTTTCCCAGAGCATTGCTTGTCATGAGGGTTAAATTTTGAGAAATGAGATAGCAGGGGGAAAAATGATCAAAAATAACTTACATAGGCTCCACTGGGCCTACTCTATTAAATGGTCCAGAGCTCAGTTCTTCATTACATTCAGTAATTGTACCTATAGTCCATGATTTTCCAGTGTTTGGTTGTCAAAATCTTTTAATTATTTAAAATTAGCCTCTAATAAGATATAAGCGGGGGCGGGGGGGACACACTGAAAACTTATTCCATTAACAACGAAAATGTTAGCTAAGATCCATAACGATTAAAGAGGATGCAATCTAGTAGAAAAGATCACTTTTATAAGTGGGAAGAAAAAAGTATAAACATGTGAAAAATAAATGAAACATCCCTGGCCCCCACAGAAGTGGGAGCCAAATGGTGGGTGCACATCCATATAAAGATGGAAACGCCAGACAGTGGGGACTTCAAACAGAAGGAGGAAGGAAGGAAGGAGGGAAAAGGGTGGGAAAATTACCTGTTGGATTCTGTGTGCACTATCTGAGTAATGGGTTCTCTAGAAGCCCAAACCCCAGCATTGCGCAATACACCTGTGTAACAAGCCTGTTTCCCCCACCCCACCCCCAAATCTGTAAGAAAAAAGAAAATGAATAATAAGCCAAGGAGTTTCAGGAATCAGGAATCAACAGTGGAGGTAGAAAGCACGCCACACATAAAGGGGACCAAGAGAGTCCACTGAGAAGACTCAGAGTTAGTAATAAAAACAACCCCATTGGAAGAGAGTAATTTGGAAAAATACAGACTACAAGCAAACACCTCTTGCAGTCTCAGTGACCTCTAAAGGCATCACGACTTTACAGCACGGTGGTCACAATGATGACACAAAGTGAGATAAAGTGACTAAATTCTACTCTACATTTTCTATACTCAGGGAAATGTGATTTATGCCTTTAGAAAGGTTTTCAATTACAAAACTGTTTCAAAATCCACATCCAAAATCCAATGCTTCTTTGTGCAAATCTATAAAACCATCTTTCCAGTTCTCAGGGTAATCAGGACAAGGTAGAAATGTCACAGAACCTCTAGAGCTAGAACTAGAGCGGTTTTACGTTGAGATCACCCTTTCATTACCTAATGAGCATAGTAAATTGTAACACACTGATGCATTGTTACGATTTAGCAAACGAATGCCATATAGCATAAAAGCGTGTGTGTATACATATATATATGTGTGTGTGTGCGCATACACACACACACACATACACACACGTATCCCACACCCAGGACTAGTAAGGGCTAAAGGTATTTGCCTTCAGGTGCTTCTTATTGGAATTTCACAGAACATTGCTGTATCGGAATTGCAGGGCGAATCCTCGGAACTTTAATTTCGACAATGTGGGAAATGCTATGCTGGCATTGTTTGAAGTTCTCTCCTTGAAAGGCTGGGTGGAAGTGAGAGATGTTATTATTCATCGTGTGGGGCCGGTAAGCGAGCACATCAAATCCTTTGAACGCTTCAAGAGCAGCTTTCATTTCCTTTGATGAATAACCATATTTTCCTTTATGCAGATTCATGGAATCTATATTCATGTTTTTGTATTCCTGGGTTGCATGATTGGACTGACCCTTTTTGTTGGAGTAGTTATTGCTAATTTCAATGAAAACAAGGTAAGAATTTTTGGTTTGGATACCACAGGGTTTAGTCTTTTCTAGCCACTTACTTTGAGCTATTTTTTTCTTTTCACACACGGCGTGAAGTCGCATTAAACTGTAATGTGACTGGTGTAAATAATCTCTATAACTGTTTTACAAGCTACCTCATTGCTGCCTTTCAGACACATTATTTAAGAGTACAGTTCTCTTGCTAAATGTACTCTTTTGGTAACAGTGTCATTAATTCACCAACAACTGAGAGGCACATCTCCTGTTGTTCAAATTGAAAAGATGTGCAGCAAGTTATTCAAATACAATAGCTGAAAGTGATTCGCTAATTACAGGTAATAATACTTTCACTAAATGTAAATTGTATGCTTCTGTGTAACTTGGTAGGTGAACTTAGAATTTTGATGGCGGTTGGGGGAGTCTGGTAGAAAAGTTAAAATCCTAATTCACAGAAAAAAGATTTTGTGGCTGGGCACAGTGGCTCACACCTGGAATCCCAGCACTTCGAGAGGCTGAGGTGGGCAGATCACTTGAAGTCAGGAGTTCAAAACCAGCCTGGCCAACATGGTGAAACGCTGTCTCTACTAAAATACAAAAATTAGCTGGGCATAGTAGTGCACATCTGTAATCCCAGCTGCTCAGGAGGCTGAGGCACAAGAATCACTTGAAGCCAGGAGGTGGAGGTTGCAGTGAGCCGAGATCACGCCACTGCATCCAACCTGGACAACAGATTGAGACTCTGTCTCAAAAAAAAAAAAAAAAAAAAAAAAGATTTTCTAATTTCATGTAAACTTTATATACTTTGTGAACTCAAGAAGCCTGTCGAGTTTGTAACAGCTCTAATGATTAGAACAAAGGCTCACAAATGGGAAAACAGCAATGCAGTTTCCTATCAAAGTGTGAGTTTGGGGAAGAACATTCTATTAGCACTTCTTGGAGAGGGGCTTGCTCATGTAGGCACTTGTACTATGCCCTCTATTGTTTGTGAGGCAGTCTTTGGAATCATAGTAAGGGAAAAGCATGCAGTTTTTGATCACACACTTGTGTACTAAGATTTTGCATATTCAGTCAATTCTCACAACTCTCAAAGCATGTTTGCAGAGAAAGCAGTGGCTAGTCTGGAGCTTCTAAGGCATGAAAAATAGGGCCAGAATTTCAGAATTGGTGCCTATTACTGCTGGCTCTGTGATTCTTCGAAAGCAAGAGTATAAAAACGTCAACCTTCGCTCTGCATTAAGTTGAAGCTGGATCTGCCTGTAAAGCACCATGCTGCTCGATCGGCTAGGACTGATTCCCATGCATTCGCATCAGAGCTCTTTAGCTTGTGTAGCTACACATGGGACTGTGTCTATCATTCACTGTTCCCAGGCTCAGCGTGTGTGGTACCAGTTACCCAGTCCATTGCCACCTTTGATGTGTGGCTATGAGCGTGTCATTTCATTTAGGCTTTCAAAGAGTGAGATTTAAAAATTCCTCTTTTGGGCTCCAACTCTACTTGGGCCCTCAGAAACATGGGACCTTAGAGATAGAAAGAATAGTAGTGATCATGTCACCCAGCCCCTTATTTCACTCCTAACACATTCATTAATGAGATGCTTTGAGCCCTACCGTGTTTAGTTTAATACCAAGCAGAAAGAGGAAGAAGGATCTTTTTAGATGCCTTTGAGCCATGTAATGGAGCAGACACTGAGAATTCTAGAATATAAGCAGAAGCTGATCAGTCAATTAACAGGAGAGTCTAGGTACTGCTTGCCCAGAACACCATTAAAAAGCCTTCTGAGCAGACACCTGATTTCAGGAAGATTAGAACCTATCACAGCTCACATTCAGCAACATACATAGAACAACATAAAATGTTCAGTAACTGGAAATAAGTGTGTAATTAATTGCAGCGCTTGAGCTTAGAGGAGTGGCTGAGGTAACCAGAATAACCAGGGAGGTCTCCATCCAACACAGTATTTATGTTCTGCAGGTAGGAAAGAGTAACTTGGCCTGGGATCTGGGGAGCAAGTTGCATCAGCTCAAACGGGCACTTAGAGAAAGGAGAAATTGACAAGAAGTTATATTACCAAACATTACACACTTGATTTGTTAATTGGAGATATCAATTGCTAAATTATGTAAGCCTTTTAGAAAAGTTTCTTTCTCTGCAAGTATTTTTTCTTTCTCTGCAAGTATTTTTTTTCTTTCTCTGCAAGTATTTTTTTAGAAAGTATTTATTTTCTTTCTCTGCAAGTATTTTTTTTAGAAAGCAGCTCATGAGCTGCCATGTAACAGCATTTATGTATTATTCAATCATTCAACAGATTTAGACGAGTATCTACTAGGTTGCCAGATGCTGCTCTTGACACTGAGGACCTAGCAAACTAACCTAAACGCTTAACACAGAAAAGCATTTGCCCTCATGGAGCATACATCTTAATAGTTATACCCAAAGGCACATAGGTAAAGTTCTAAAAATAGAGACAACAGAGATAGAAAATGAGGGAATCTTTGGGGTACAATTCAGAGTCATGCAAAAATATGTCTTCCTTTGAAAATGGAAACCTCTTTTAAAAGTTCCAAATCTATACTAGTAATATATTTTTTTTCTGATTTCTCTACTACATAAGACAATGTATTTGATTAATTAACTTAATTTGACAATAATAAACTTTCAGAGGTTTTTCTATATTGATCAGATGATACCTCCATGTTTATTATTATTTCAGACCCTTTCAGAGTTCAACTTTCCAAAAGATACTTTTCGTATAACATAGGAATTACATTAATGTCTATGGTGGCCAGAGAACATGTGTTTGTTTATAATTAGTGAGAAAAGTGGTTGAGCAATATGAATATCAGAAAAGAACAATTTCAAACAAACACTATTATTGAGAATAAATGATATATTAAACAACAACAGAAACTAATCGCCAGAAAGATACAGAATTTCCAAAACTCAAAATGTACAAAGCAAAAATCAACCAGGTTATAAAAAGAAGCTAGAAAATCCAAAATCATGGTGAAAGATATTAGCATATTTCTCTAAAAATCTCATAATTCAGAGAAGAATAAAAGGAAATATGAGATTTGAGACAATAAACACAATCAAGTGAACATCTAAGGAACACTCTAATTCCAGCACTTTGAGAACGTGCATTATTTTCAAGCACAAAATGTATCTGCCACAAGGCCATAATTACCAAAGGATTGATAATGTAAGAATGTTTTCTGACCATAATAAACACAACTTTTAACATGTAGATTCTAACATCCTTACATGTATATGTTAGAAAACATTCTCACATGTATACGTTAGTGAAAAATCACAAGTTATATTAATATGTCAAATATCCAAATCAATAAATTATAACAAAGTATAATCAAATAAAGTACGGGGAAGAAAGTAACAAAGATTTGGACAGAAATTAATGACACAGAGAGGAAGGAAATTTGTATAGCTTCTATAATGTTCAAGAATAATGAAAGCTGGGGTTTTTTTTTTTAATCAAGTCGATAAACCTCTAGGAAGGGTAAGCAAAAGTAAAAATGTAAAATAAGAAAGTAAACAAGCTACAGCAATTAAAACAGTGTCAGTGTTGTTATAGGTATAGAAAATTAGACTTACAGAAAAAACTACAAAGACACAGCAGGGACTCATGTATGTAGAAAACAGAAGCAGCTCAACAAATCAGTGCAGAGGGTGGTGGACCAACAAGCAGTGGTGTTGGGAGTATTGATTGTATTGATGTCAAGAGCTATGCTGAGATCTCTATCTCACTGCATATTCAAAAATGAATTCCAGATGAATTAAAGACTTTGATATGAAAAGCAAAATTTAAACCATTTTTAAATCATGTCAGCATTCATTTATTATTTGAATTTCAGATAAACAGCAAATAATGTTTTTGCTTTTATTATTTTTAATCAACGCATAATTATTGTACATATTTATGGGTACAGTCTGATATTTCAATTCATGTATTATAATGTATAATGATCTAATCAGGATAATTACCATATCCATCACCTCAAACATTTATCACTGTTTTGTGTTGGGAACATTGAAAATCCTCTCTTTTAGGTATTTGAAAATATACAATTAATTGTTGTCAATTAGAGACACCCTATATTACTATGGAACACTAAAACTTATTCCTCCGATCTAGCTGTATTTTTTGTATCTGTTAACCAAATAGTACACTTGACTACCTCCATTCTAGCTCCCCTCCCCACCCCAGTATTTGTTTTTGACCCTGGAGTAGTTATGGATTTCATAGCATTAGCCACAAAGTAAAATCTATAAAGAAAAAAATTATAAATTAGATTACATTTAAATTAAAATTTTCTGAATGACAAGACACTATAAGAAAAATAAAAACACAAGCCAAGACTAAGAGAAAATATTAACAACTTACATAACTGACAAGAGATTAATATCGAGCATGTATAAAGATTCTCTACAAACCATTAAAAAGTAAACAAAATACAAAAATGAGCAAAGGATATGAATAGGCAATTCATATAGGAAGATACAAGCATCGCCATTTACACACATACAAGTGTTTCATTTCATTCATATTAAATCAACATTAGATACATTTCACACCTACCAGAGTGGTCAGATTCCAATGTCTGGTAATGTCAAGTACTGGCAAGAATACTGGGATATGGTAACACTTATACATTACTGGTAGGACATTTTTTTTTGGTTATTGCTCTTTGAAAAGCAAATTGGCAAGATCTGGTAAATGTAAAGATGCTTAAATTCCTAGACCCCATCAATTCTTCTCCTAGGGATTTGCAATGGAGAAACCCTCATAGATGTTTACTGTGAGACAGCGCATGGATGTTTATTGCAGCATTGGTTATAGTCCATAAACCTAAGATAACTTCTGATATTTGTACAGTGGCACTGTCTGTGAGCAGTGAAAATTAACAAATTAGATCTAGTAATCTAGTTACATGGAAAGTATACTGTTCAATGAAGATAAAATAAACAGCATCAATAATCACATATTGGACACCATTTCTATAAATATTAAAATCAAAACAAATTCTTATGTATTCATACACACATAAGCACACAAGTCAGAAAACAGTAAGGGGGATGCACCCCTGAAGGGTAATGGTTAGCTCTGGGTAAGGAAAGAGAGAGTGGAGTTTTGTCTAGTTGTTAAAATTACACTTCTGCCTTTATAATACAATAAAATATAATGCAGTGCACTGCAACACAATATAACTTTAATCATGTGCATTTTAATCAAATTCTCATACAGAATATGAAATCCCATTTAGCCAGTTATCACAGCACTAATTTCTTAAAATGCAAACTCTATGACTTTGTACCTCTTAAAAACAGTGTTGCAATTGCACGTATTAGACATTTTTTAAAGAAAGACAGCACACCCTTAACTAGAAGCAGCTGCATTGACAAGCTGTAATTTTGTGGCTATGAAATGAAAGGAAACTCACTACTATTAGTATCCTTTTTTTGAAAATGTAATTACATAGAAAGTCCTCCTTAAATTTTTCCAAACTGAATATTACACATCTTCAAAGATACAAGTTGAAGGCTGCTGAATTCTCTCTGAAACACGTGGTCATCACTTTGGGACTGCCTCCCAAGACCAACTTTGAGCATTCTGACCATGTTTCTCTAACCACTATGGTTGGAAGAACGTGGTCAGTGCAAGCCCGCATGTCAGTCCTGTTTGTCTCGGCACCCCATCTGCCATGTTCTTGGTGTGACCACATGACAAAAGGCCTTTTCCTGCTTTCCTTTGTCTGTTAAGGGGACGGCTTTGCTGACCGTCGATCAGAGAAGATGGGAAGACCTGAAGAGCCGACTGAAGATCGCACAGCCTCTTCATCTCCCGCCTCGCCCGGGTACCCAAGATGCTCTGATTTTATTCATGTTGGGCACTAGTGTGCACGATTCCCCAGGAGTCTCAGATTTAAATTAAAATAATAATCGTGAGGCTGCTGGGAGGTTGTGCATAAGTTAATACAGAAACAGGCTCCAAACCACAGATCTCTCCATAAGGCTATTAAAATCAACCACCCAAAGGCTGTGCTTCAGTGCTCTCAGACTAAGCCTTAATGAAAAAATGAATTTTTAAATAAAATATATTTGCGCTTTCCTTTTAAAAATATGAGTGAAATGTATTAAACTGACAGAAATTGAATGATGCACTTCTCCTTCCAATACAGACTGCGTCATGCACTGTCGTTTTAAATATTCACAGCCAGCCATTCCTGCAAAACACCTCACAATAGATGGGACAGTTTGGGGAGAAAAATGTAATGGGTTTTAAGATAACCATTAAAGAAAATAAAAGACAAGCAAGTAAATGTGACCTGTGTTTAAAATGCCCTTGCCAAAACCTTTCTTTTCTAGATAATGATGGTTTTAGAGCTAAGATGTATGACATAACCCAGCATCCGTTTTTTAAGAGGACAATTGCATTACTCGTCCTGGCCCAGTCAGTGTTGCTGTCTGTCAAGGTACTTTGTTTCACCCTAAGACCCTGAGAATGAATTCTGTATTCATTGCTACATCCGAGAGTATCACAAGCTGCTATATGCATTCACGGTTGTGTTCTTGAATATAAAAACGAAGATTCACTGTCATGGCAAAGTGGGCAGAAGAGGGGCAAGTCTGTGTGTGTCCAGTGGACATGGGCAAAGACTCGTGTGCTGTTTCTGTTGCAGTGGGACGTCGAGGACCCGGTGACCGTACCTTTGGCAACAATGTCGGTTGTTTTCACCTTCATCTTTGTTCTGGAGGTACCGTAATGAGTCAGCTAGTGCTGGGGAAATCTGTGCACAGTTTTAAAGTAAATCAGTGTCCCTCTTTGATGCCACTCACTCTCCTCTCTCTGTTCCATTGCCTTTGAAGCTTTGCCCTTAGGATATTTCCTTCTTAAGCTGCTCTGCTTAACTTGAACAAAGACGTCACTTTATCCATCAGATTTTTCTAACTACAGAAATGCTGCTGTCGATTGTTGTGTCTGAGCGATGGCCTGTCTAGTTATGCGAGTTCTAATATTTAGAGGGAATGGTGCAAGCCACTATAATTCAGGCACTCAAACTGCAATAGAGTGGCAAAGCAAGCTGGCCCTGCCAAGGTTATTCTAACATGCAATTCATATACTATCACTTTCCAGGGCAATCTTCTCTGAAATACAAGCAGATTCTCATTTTGCCCTATACTGGTTGATGTTTTCCAAAATCTATGGTCTTTTGCTTAAGGAAGAAAAATGTCCTATGATCAGAACTAGTCATAAAACAAAGAGGAAAGAGTGTGGAGAATACAGATTTGCAAGCTACTTAGCTTCAAAAATAAAGTCATGTATCTTGGTAATAAACTCTTCTTTTTAGTTACTACGTTGTTTACAATTATTATTTAAATAGATAGTATAACCGAGCGTGATGACTCACTCCTATAATGCCAGCACTTTGGGAGGCCGAGGTGGGTGGATCACCTGAGGCCAGGAGTGTGAGACCAGCCTGGCCAACGTGGTAAAACCCCATCTCAACTAAAATAAAAAAATTACCCAGGCGTGGTTGCACCTGCCTATAATCCCAGCTACTTAGGAGGCCGAGGCAGGAGAATCGCTTGAACCCAGGAGGCGGAGGCTGCAATGAGTCAAGATTGCACCACTGCACTCCAGCCTGGGTGACACAGCAAGACTCAGTCTCAAAAAATAATGGAATAGAAACAAAAGGAAAGGAAAAAAAGAAGAAAGGAAAAGAAAAGAGTGTAGGCACATGGCCTAAAGGAAACCTCAAAAGGCATTAAAGTATTTGTCTCATTTTCCATGAAAAAGATACTATGTTCACATAAAATAATTTTAAATTTTCTTCATTAAAAAATAAACATAATACATCTCAAGGTAATACATTTAAATATGTGCTGAACACTCTCTCTGTTTATTTTCTTCTTTATTTTTTCTGCAGGTTACCATGAAGATCATAGCAATGTCACCTGCTGGCTTCTGGCAAAGCAGAAGAAACCGGTACGATCTCCTGGTGACGTCTCTTGGGGTCGTATGGGTGGTGCTTCACTTCGCCCTCCTGGTAAGTACAGAAGTCAGGTTGATTTCAGCTGATTATTTCAGTGTGGTTTAGTTCTGCTCAGTCCTGTTTCCAGTCTCATTTTACTCCATATCAACCTGCTCTGAAGCGTTAGATGGACCTCCCTAAAGCCCAGCTTTGACTGTAATGGGCTCTCAGACATGCTTGTGTCTACACGTGCACACTCCCACACTCCTCACACAGGCAAAACCTGGCCCCTCAAAGCCCTAGATGGTACAAGCTAAAAAGAGAAGGACCTTCAAGATCTTCTGCTTTAACCCCTCACTTTACTGCAAGAGATTGAGAACTGTCCACATTCACATGACAAACTAGTATCAGAAGACTACAACCCTGTTTTCTGAGCTGAAATATAGCATCCATTCCACTTCATTATAATCAATAGTTCACGATGCAGTTCTCAAGTTCTTCCACTGCTTCATTGTCTGTGAGACATTTAGCTTCCACACCTCTAAATCACGATTCTCTATCTCTATACCTGTGTTCTCAATATTTACCTAAAGTGCCTTCACCCTCCATTCAGTCTGAGTTCTCACTCAAAATCTGTAGCTATGGGTGTACTGGACTGTAATCTAGAGCCATATTGTCCAGTGAAAATAAAATGTGGCCACAGATATCACTTAAAATTTTCTAGGAGCCATAGTAAAAAAAAAGTAAAAATAAATAACAATTTAATAATTATATTTTTTAAACTACTATATCCAAAGTATTATTATTTCCATTTGTAAGCAATGTAAGATTATTGAGATAAGTTGCATCCTTGTGTCTGTGTATGAAGTCTTTGACTGAATGTGTATTTTACACTTACAGCGTATCTTCATTTAAATCACAAGTGCTCAATAACCCACATGGTCCCATGTGGCTGGCGGCTACCATGTTGGGCAGCACAGTCTAAAAGATACGGGTCCTAGTCTAGGCTCCACCATTTTCCAGCTTAAACCAATTTATTTGCCTTCAATGATCCTTTGTTTCCTCCTCTGAACAGGGGATATAAGGTCATAATCCACCTATTCCCTCTGGCATTATGAAGATCAAATGAGATCCTATATTTAAGGCTTTCTGGAACTATAGAGATGATACAAGCCTTTAGGCATTATTATAATTACCTTGTTTTTTTTTTTTTTTTTTTTTTTTTTGTTAGTAATCCTTCATCTTACCCCAAGGACTATTATCAGATTTTCCCTGTTTCCTTCTATCTGTTCTCCCATCCCCTTAATGTTAGAGACATGCAGGGAAAGATCCGTAACATGTAGAACCCATGTAAGCATCCTAAAAGGCTTGCCTTAGTACAAGATGCTGTGCTCAAGAACATAGAAAGCGTCCTTATAAAACCAGTGGTTGCCTGCAGCAGCAGGGGCTGTAATGAAGCCTAAGTGAGCTCTTAGTCACCCTGAAGTATTTTCTCAGCAATAAATGCTGGGCTGTAGGAAGGTCCATCTAACGTCTCAGAGCAGGTTGATGTGGAGTAAAATGAGACTGGAAACAGGACTGAGCAGAACTGAACCAAACTGAAAGAATGTAATAAGCAAATAAAGACAGTTGCTGCTCTTGTGACCCTTATAGCCTGGAAAAGTAGATAGGTAGTCTTCAAGTGCTCACAAATCTATGAGTATAATGGATCTGATGAGGGAGATGAAGGACAGTCTGTGTTCCTGTGGCTACTTAGACAATAATGGGAGATGGCTTCATCGGAGGAGTCTTGGAAGGCATCCCCATGGGAGTGATGGCTCCACCTGTAGGATGAGGGGAGGACATTTCAGGCAGCTGTCCCTGTGATGGAAAGATGGCAGAGCTGGAAGAAGGACAGATACATAGTACTAGCATAGTACAAGGTTTGGATGGATAAGAAGGTGTTTGACCTCTTAGAACCTTGTAGTCCAGGCGAAGTATTCAGGTCCTCATCCTATAAGCTATCGGTTGTCATTACTTCCAAAACATAAAGAGGAAAAGTGTCTGCAATAGATCTTCAGCTAACATGGAAAGAAGAGGCAGCAAGGTCCATGTTTTTCCTTTCTCCAGATAAAATGTGTGTTAGTCCCTTGTCATAGTGCCATGAAGAAATACTCAAAACTGGATAATTTATAAAGGAAAGATGTTTAATTGACTCACAGTTCCGCATGGCTGGGAAGGCCTCAGAAAACTTGCAATCATGGTGAAAGGGGAAGTAAATACATCCTTCTCCACATGGTGGCAGGAAGAAGAAGTATGTGACCAGTGAAAGGGGATGCCCCTTATAAAACCATCAGATGTCATGAGACTTAACACTATCACAAGAATGGGATGAGGGAAACCACCCCCATGATTCAGTTACCTCCACCTGGTCCCTCCCATGATATATGGAGATTATGGGAACTACAATTCAAGATGAGATTTGGGTGGGAACACAGCCAAACTATATCAAAATGCAACCTAAAGCTACTCAGTCCAAGCAAAAGTCAAGTAGACTCCCCAATCCCAGATGATCCTAGAGAGGAATCCTTAAACCCGAAAGACTAACTGCTTTTGTTCTCCAAGAACCTCTTTGGTTTTGGAAGGATGCTCATTCTCCATTGTATTTTGCACTGGACTGCTGGGAAGGAAAGTTCCCTATCCAAAGATGCTGTGTGCACACATTCATGTGCTTGGACCTCACGAAGGATCTCGCTGGACCCCCTTCGTGGGGCCCATCTGTGACTGTCATCATTTGGCTAGGCAAGCCTCCTTGAGAGTAATCACACTCTGGCATCAGCTGAATGTCAAGGTTGTTATTGCAGTTATAGCTGGTGGGATCTTTGTTTCTCAAATGAAGTTTTCTTATTCATAAAGTGCAGTCATCTCTTCCTGCTAATCATACCCTCAGAGAAAGAGCTGGATGTGTTCCTGAGCAGGGAGGACCTCTCTGAAATCAGCTTAGAGGAATGAGAGTGTGTCTGTTTTTCAGGGGTGTCTAGACTCTGACTTCTGGCAGTCTTTTCCACCATCAGCCCTTCCTCTTTGGCAGGATTCCCTTATCTCCTATGTCACTTGACCTTCCTATGTTGCACTGTTATCCTGTGTTTTTCACACCCCGTCTGCAAAAGAGCTGGTCACCATTTTATGTAAAATAAATTTCAAAATACGGAATTTAGCTGAGCAAAACAGAACCCGAAGTTTCATTTGAGATTGAATTTTAAATCTAATATTTATTCATGAGTTTTTGCAGTGACCTTTTCAGCACCTTTTAAAGATAACTTTCTTATAAGAATTTACACATATTAAGTTAATTATTCAGTATACTTCACAGAAGACTTAAAATAAAAAATGAAACTGTAACAAGATCTTTTGTGCAAATTATGAGACGCTGTCTTCTGCTTAAATTTCAGAATGCATACACCTACATGATGGGCGCTTGCGTGATTGTATTTAGGTTTTTCTCTATCTGTGGAAAGCATGTAAGTACCTTGTGAAGAATCCTATCAAAGGTTATATATGCGTTAAAGGATGGTGATTAATTGATTGCAGCCTTACCTTGGGGTGTTTAGATGTAGTCACAAATTACTAGACATAAGTCAAGATTAACAAATATTAAATATTAAATGAATCGGTAGCTTAGTTACCTTTTGATGTGTTTCCTGCCATTTATGTTGCTTATTCTTTTTATCCAAAAATTAAAGAAACATATCAGTCACGAAAACAAAAACCAATATTCTTTCTTAATGCATCTTTATTTTTATTTTAAATAAAGTAACTTTACTTCAAAGCAAGAAAATATTTAATGAATTAATTTTTATGTTCCATGTTTCAAGTTTTTTTTTTTTTTTTTTTTTTTTGATGGGGTCTCACTCTGTCACCAGGCTGGAGTGCAGTGGCATGATCTCAGCTCACTGCAGTCTTTGCCTCCCGAGTTCAAGCAATTCTCCTGCCTCAGCCTCCCGAGTACTGGGATTACAGGTGCAGGCCACCACACCAGGCTAATTTTTGTATTTTTAGTAGAGGTGGGGTTTCACCGTGTTGGCCAGGATGGGATTCCAGATTTTATATATTCTTTGTTAATGTTCATGGGTATATTCCACATATATTTTTCATTTTTTACAATGCCGTTTCCACTTTTATTACAAATGTCATTTCCTATATACATTCCATAGATACACATAACCAATATATTTAATATTTGATAGTTTAGTATTATACCATTGTTTAGGTTTATTTCTGTGAAAGTCTGTGGAAGAAACCTGAGTTTACTTGCTATCAGTCAAAAATGTGTAGCCCTTATCAAAGAGAACTGAGCAGAAGAGAAAATGGAAGATGAAAAGCTTAGAGTGTTACTCTTATTAATTTGTCTGAAGAGACTGAACAGTTTGAAGAAGGAATAAAATTCACCCAATGCCTGGTGCGTTTTGAAGAATAGTCAGATTTAATACCTAATAGAAAGCAACTTGCAAATGACATAATTGACAGTCACTCTTAAGCCAATCTGCTTAAAGATTAGTTGATACCCAGGTCTTCCATGACATAATGGATCTTAATGGATTGACTATTGTCTGTCTGTCTCTGTCTCTCTCTGTCTCTCCCTCTGTCTCTCTTAGCATTTACCATGACCTGGGTAATGGGCATATTGAGGGGGTGAATATCCCTGTCATAAAGCCAGTTCCACATGGCTTATAGATAACAGCATATCAGCTGCTTCATATGGGGTGCTCCACATAGCATTTGAGCTGACCCCATTCTCAGGGTAAACAGATCTTAAAAAGGCTTTTATCTAGTCCATCGGGCTGGCTGTTCCTCAGGAATAACCTCCCATGTGCCTGGATCACGTATAGCCATCTGTGATTGTTCAGTAGTGAGCTGGGTGTCCTGCCTCAACCCAAACATGTTTTTCTACTCTGCTGCATTTAAAACCAAAGACACTGCTCCAAATGAGTTACTCTCACAATTCAAAAAACAGGTTTCCCAGGGAGCTGATGATGCCGATCTACAAAGGGAACAGTTCCTTCACACTGTTCCCTCTGGTTTCAGTAGTTACTTGGTCTTGCCCGTTTCCCACATTGATTACCTTCTTGGCAACCACAGGTCTCAGAGGTACTTCCTGTTGCCCCGTCATAATTTTCCCCTTGCTAGGTAGCTTTGGGTCTAGTGACCTGAGCTCAGATGGACCCACATGTGAGCTTGGTCCAGCCTCAAGGCCCAATCTGGCACTCTTATTTTAGCTTTCATAGATGATAACCAAGGGATTATATATTTCACTTTTTGCTTATTGGTTTGCATACCCTTTTGTCTCCAAGGAACCAACTCCTTAGGAATTGGATTTGTCTTTGAATTCCACTGGTCACTCTTGCCTTTAGTAACTGAGCACAGCACAGCACAGCTCCATACTATAGGCAACCATGTGCCCACCAGGAATCAATCAAAAGTTCCTCATTCTCTATCCTTCTGTCATTTCCCTTTCTATACAGCTAGTTTTATCTGTATCATTTTTCATGCATGTTATAACAACCGTTAGCCTTTAAACTATGTGGTTACTTTTTCTTTATGCAAAAACCTCATCTTCATGTTTTTAATAAACTTCTTTACCAAAACACATCTATCTTTATTCACCTGATATATAATTGTTTCTCTCATATCTAGTAGTTTTAATTACACATATTAACTATGACTTTAACTCTTAGTAACCCTAATTTCTGTTGAAAAACCTAAGGTTACTTAATTTAACATAACCGACTTTAAGATTTCAAATTACTGAAAAGAACTTTGAAACCAGTTTTATTTGAAAGATTACCGACGTCAGGTGAACTAACAGGCATCTGAGTTGGTTTCTGTATTTCTGATAAGAACTTTTTCTTTTTTCTTTTCTTTTCTTTTTTTTTTTTTTTTTTTTTTTTTTTGTTACAGAGGAACACACTTTTATCCAGGCTGGAGTGCTGTGGCATAATCTTGGCTCACTGCAGCCTCTGCTTTCTAGGTTCAAGAAATTCTCCTGTCTCAGCCTCCCGAGTAGCTGGGACTACAGGTGCACACCACCACGCCCATCTAATTTTTGTATTTTTAGTAGTGATGGGGTTTCACCATATTGTTCAGGCTGGTCTCAAACTCCTGACCTCGGGCAGTCCACCTGCCTTGGCCTCCCAAAGTGCTGGGATTACAGGAGTGAGCCACTGTGCCCAGCCAGAACCTACTTTTTGTTTAAAGCAAATTACAGCTCTGTCATATATTTTGGTAATTATCCATCACATACGCAACACACTAAATATATATAGACATACACACAAACAGAAACAGATCTTATAGACTATAAGATTCTTCATTTGCCAGTTCTCAAATACCTTCTCTCCCACCTTTACACAAGCTACCCAAAGACATGACTAAGATGAAACCAGGTAGAGAAGATTGACATCTCAAAGGCACAGGACTTAGACCTAAACAGCATTATCTGAAAACAAGATTGCCAGGAAAAGTATCTTCTTTTCAATTTAGCTTATTTCTTAATTATATTGCTGGCTTAAAGGTGGAGCCACTTACAGAAATGAGCCACTGTGCACTTTTCTTTCTTTTATTATTATTATTATACTTTAAGTTCTAGGGTACATGTGCAGAACATGCAGATTTGTTACATAGGTATACACCTGCCATGGTGGTTTGATGCATCCATCAACCTGTCATCTACATTAGGTATTTCTCCTAATGTTATCCCTCCCCCTGCCCCCCACCCCCCAACAGGCCCTGGTGTGTGATATTCCCCTCCCTGTGTCCATGTGTTTTCATTGTTCATGCACTTACGAGTGAGAACATGTGATGTTTGGTTTTCTGTTCTTGTGTCAGTTTGCTGACAATGATGGTTTCTAGCTTCATCCATGTTCCTGCAAAGGACATTAACTCATCCTTGTTTATGGCTGCATAGTATTCCATGGTGTATATGTGCCACATTTTGTTTATCCAGTTTATCATTGATGGGCATTTGAGTTGGTTCCAAATCTTTGCTATTGTGAACAGTGCCGCAGTAAACACGTGTGCATGTGTCTTTGTAACAGAATGATTTATGATCCTTTGGGTATATATTTAGTAATGGGATTGCTGGGTCAAATGGTATTTCTAGTTCTAGATTTTTGAGGAATCGCCACAGTCTTCCACAATGGTTGAACTGATTTACATTCCCACCAACAGTGTAAAAGTGTTCCTATTTCTCCACATCCTCTCCAGCATCTGTTGTCTCCCGATTTTTTAATGATCACCATTCTAACTAGTGTGAGATGGTATCTCAATGTGGTTTTGATTTGCATTTCTCTAATGATGAGTGATGTTGAGCTTTTTCATGTTTGTTGGCTGCATAAATGTCTCCTTTTGAGAAGTGTTTGTTCATAGCCTTTGCCCACTTTTTGATGCGGTTGTTTTTTTCTTGTAAGTTTTAGTTCTTTGTAGATTCTGGGTATTAGCCCTTTGTCAGATGTGTAGCTTGCAAAAATTTTTTCCCATTCGATTGGTTGCTGGTTCACTCTAATGATAGTTTCTTTTGCTGTGCAGAAGCTCTTTAGTTTAATTAGATCCCATTTGTCTATTTTGGCTTTTGTTGCCATTGCTTTTGGTGTTTTAGTCATGAAGTGCTTACCTATCCTATGTCCCGAATGGTATTACCTAGGTTTTCTAGGCTAAACCACACTTTT